>JBCEWC010020617.1:0-10849 GCA_038996855.1 Solanum aculeatissimum
GAACAAACTTTTACGGACCTGAAGAATCTCATTTGCCACCATGTTGTATCAAAATAGAACAAAAAATTGATTCCATCGGATTTTTAAAAGAATAAAACAGATTTCCAAAACACAAATGGGAAATTTTTGCAATAGTGGTGAAAATATGGATGAAGATTTGTGTAATCAAGCATTTGTATTTAATGCAGGTGCATTAATCAAAAATAGAAAGGTGTGTAATCACAGATTATGCCACAATCAAAAAATAAAAATTTGTGTTATCATTAATATGACCATTAGGATTTGTTTTATTTTTATCTTTTTCAAATTTTTTAAGGTTAAATGTTTTTACACTATTTTGCTAGTTTTGGAAAAGTAAATCTTGCAATGACTTGAAATTTTAATTCTATTGTCATTATTAGTAATAACAGAATTCTAGATTGTCATTTATTAAATTTTTTCTTATTTTATTTCTCATATTTTTACACTAAAGATGAAAGAAAAAATAAATAAGAATAATAAACTCAAATAATGATAATCAAAGAAGTCAAAAAAAAAGTATGAAAAAGATCTTATACACCCTACATGATTTCTTTAGAAATTAAAAATCAAAAAATAAATTTAAAATTAAGTTATCACTTTCTTTAGATAAAAGAATATATGTGAGCCACTTTTATTACAATGGGAATATATGTGAATCACTTTGTCAGCTCTAAATGATAAAGTTGAAGAATATATCAAACTTTTTTTTCTTTGTAAAATATTTTTTTCCCAAATAGTTAAATTTCTAAAGAAAACGATTTGGGTGAGGAAGGGGTTGGGGTTTAAAGGGGTGGGGTGGCCTAGTGGTGGAAAAGACGATCTAGGGTGGGGTTGTGCTTCTCATAATTTTTTCTAAAAAGTGGTTAATTTTTTTTAAAAAAAATATTTGGATAAAGAATATCATATATCTCAAAATTTATTATTTAAGAATTATTTTTAATAAATACATCACAGTTCTACTTTGACACGTCATTGACGAGCGTGTTACACTATGCATTTGGTTGATTGCCAAAAGAGTGTCAAATTAACATAGCAAGGAATGGCGTGAGGTGTCTAAGATGAAAAAAAGGCCTCGTTTGAATGTCTAAGTGAAAGTACCAACTTTAGGTAGCCACGATAGATGTAACCTAAGTTTTAATAAGTAAAGTCAATATTATATGTGATGGTGATTCGATTTGCGAAAATTGTAATAAGTGAAATTATCGTATCAATTTGTTTGTCATACTTTTCTTTTTAGCTTATTTAATAAAGGATGTCTTTTTCCTTTTTTGATAATTCTTCAAATATAACTTTTCAAATAACATGTTTAAGACTACAAATTCAAAGAACATTTTAGTACATTTGACATATTGTTGATTTACGATCACAAGATTCAAATATCTTCTTTACTTTCTTAAAGTTAGTGTCAAATTAAAATAGGACAAACAAATTAAAATGAATAAAATAATAAGCATATGATGAAATAATCATTTTATGCACAAACTAACTTGAACACCACCGTTATCCCAAGAAAAAGAAACACAATAACATGAAATTTTGTTCAACAAATACCAAAATTGTATGTGGAAATGCCAACATATATAGCCACTTTTTTCAAAGGAAAATTGTGCCTATGGTGCTCTAGTCTAGACCCTCAAACTAAATATATTAATACAAAATTCATAGTTGCCAACCACAAAAGAAAAAAATGAACTTATTTGGTAATGGTATCATTTGACTAATTCCCCTTAAATAAGGTGGATAAATGATTAATTCCATAGAAATTGCAAAGTCTCAATTGCTCACACAAAAGGTCAAAAACAGAGGAAGGAAAAATTTCAAATTTCAACAATATTTTGTTACAACTGCTGCCAACTCTAATCACTCTCATTGAAATCAACATCATCCCCAATGTATTATCATATAAGAACAATATCATAATAATAGAATAATATAATGCACTATCAAGAAAAACTTCAATTCTATAAATGTATATGATTAGGACCTCCCTCTAAGTTTTTTATATTGTTGTCAACAACCACCAATTATGCACCAAAGGATATTGCCTAATATATAATCAATAAAATGGAGGGTGGTTTCAAATTCAAGTTTTAGTAGAAGCAATAATAATAATAAGTGATTTTTTCACATTATTTTTAAGTTTTAGTGAAAATAATTGTCTAATATGTTGGGTATTTGTCCTGAGTTTCTTACTATAATTGAGATTTTTCTTTTAGGAAAAGGAAAACAAAATTTCTCCATATTTGACGAATCATTTTTCTAGTAGGAAAATGTTTATGATTCTATAAATAGAGGGAGAGAAACGATGAGTCACAAGTGTTATGTTAACACTTGTGTGACCCACGTTAAATAATTGTGTCTTTTTATAGTATGTTTCTCATTTATCTTCATACTCATGGTCTTTCGAAGGTTGTTTTACTAGCTTCCGCAGACACCTGATTCCTGTCGATCCTAACACAATACATATATTCACTAAACGTAATAAGAATCTAATGGAAGTGAAATAACAGAGTTATGCAAAAATTAATCCGACATCGTCTTTAGTGAAAAGCACTAAACTTTTCTTTTCGCAAAGTTCATAACTCGATTACTCATTGCTCTCGTTACCTATCTAAATTATCACTCTATTTGTATTAAAACACACATTGATATTGAGTTGGCCAAATATTTGTTGTACTTAGCACTGAGACGTGTTTTAATAAAAAGGTGTAATAGTTGAGGCTAAAAAAAACCCAATTGTCATGCATAGTTCAACTCCTCAACCCAAACATCCAACTAAAAAACAACAATAAAAACTTTGACAAACATCATGTCTATACATGTCTTGTTTATTGTTTAATTAAGCCTAATCTACATAATAATCATATTCTTTGTTGTGTCCGCTTTCACGTCTTCGTTAAGGAATCTTTTAGCAGCTTTGTCTACAACGTCAAAGCTGTCCAAAATAATACACCTACACACATATTATACACAAAAACAACTCTGTAATGGAGATCACTATAACTTTTTTTCAACTTTTTGAGGTGTTTGACATTGTTTGAATTATACCCAATGTTCCATTTTACTTCACCTAACATACAGCGGGTGAATTCTCAATTATAACTTATCTGTTAGTCCTCAAAGTCAAGGTTGCCACGACCAGAAATGAAAAAGCTAGCTCCTTTAACGTGTAGGACGATCCTATTTTTCGAGTTATTTCTGGTGGTGCAATCAGCTGAGATCAATGAATTTTACCCAAATGAAAGAGATGCTTTGTTGCAGCTTAGAGATGGTGTAAATTCAAGTGTTCTTGATTTACATTCACATTGGACAGGGCCTCCTTGTTACAACAACCAGAGTAACTGGGCTGGAGTTTCTTGTTTTGATGGGCATGTAACTGAGCTTGTTTTAGAAGGAATTCAGCTGACTGGCTCTCTTCCATCAACATTCTTGGAGCACATAACTTATTTGAACAAAATCAGCTTTAGAAACAATTTATTGTATGGTCCTGTTCCCAACCTCACAGGATTGATCTACCTGGAATTTGTGTTTCTTTCAGATAATCGATTTTCGGGTTTAATTCCGTTTAGTTACATTGAGTTGAAGAAGCTAACAGAATTGGAGCTCCAGAGGAATGATCTTAAAGGTTCAATCCCACCATTTGATCAACAGACTTTGATTGCTTTCAATGTATCTTCGAATAAACTCGAAGGACCTATTCCTGAAACTCCTGTCCTGAAGAGATTTTCGAAAAGTTCTTTTGAGAATAACGTGAATTTGTGTGGTGAGATTCTCGGAATACCTTGTTCAGTATCACCTGCAAGTCCACCTAAAGCACCAAGTGAAAAGAAAAAGAATGGCCTTAAAGTGTGGATAATTGCTTTGATAGCAGCAGTAGCAGTAGTACTTGTCCTTCTTTCAATCATGTTCACTTTGTTCTGTTACTTTAGAAGATTTAAAGGAAAGGAAACACAAGGAAGAGACAACCAAGGTAAGAATCTTATCCTAGCTAGTGCAAGTTATTCTGTGGAAAACTTATCACTTGGATAGAATTAGATGAGGAGGTTATCTGGTGTAGGTCTGTTTTCATGCTACAGAAAGAGACTGGGGAGAGGAAGTTGGTGTAATTGAGACACATTTTTTGAAATAGTTGAACCATTTTTCTTGATCATGAAAAGAAGGTCATTCAGAACTCGTTGGCTCTAGAGGCTGATTGTGACCACGAAAAGGTCATTCAGAAATCGTTGGCTCCAAAATGGGGCGGCTGCATAGGTGCTAAAGAAGACTAATTCGCAAGAAGGCAACCAATCCATGCCCACTATGAGGTTGAAGTCAAGCCATTTCTAGCTCAATAAGATGGGATCTAGTCTCTCGACCCTGAGTTGTAGCTATAGAACAAGAATGACATATCAGTATAGTCCCACAGCTGAGGTCTGAAGAGGGTGGGGTGTAGGTAGATCTTTTTACTCCTATTTTTGTGAGGGTAGATAGATTGTTTTCGATAGAATTGTTGCTATACAACATAGAATTAGATTAGCTAATTCAATTAGTCCACAACTATTTCAGCCTTTTGATTTTCTTTTTCCCAATTTGGACATACTGCTAAAGGAGGAGGAGGATGACATGTGAGGATAGAGTAGTTCATAACTTCATACTGTTATTATTTCCTCTTTTAACATTTTCAATTTCCCTTTTAGCAGGAAGTATTCCAATAGAGAATGTGAAAAAGAGAAGTTATTGGTCAGAGAGCACAGAAGATCCAGAAAAAGCACTGGACTTGATATTCTTTGAAAAGGATATGTCAGTCTTTGACATGGATGACTTGTTAAGGGCATCAGCTGAAATTTTAGGAAAAGGAAAGCTAAGCACAACATATAAAGCAATCCTGGAATCTGGTTCTGTTGTTGCTGTAAAGAGACTCAAAGAAATGAATTCTTTGAGCAAGAAGGAATTCACCCAACAGATGCAGTTGCTTGGGAAATTGAGACATGAAAACCTTGTGGAGATGATGTCCTTCTACTATTCCAAAGAGGAGAAACTCATTGTTTATGAATATTTTCCCCAAGGAGACTTGTTCGAGCTCTTACATGGTTGGTTAAAAAACTATTTTATTCTTTCTTTTTCAAAAAAGATTCCAAATTTTACTCGAAATCACTTGAATTCAATAGCTTTTGCCTGGACGCTCTGTTACTAGGAAAGCAGTTATTACTATAGTGTTAACTTGAAGATGCGGTGAGAACCCATAAATTTCAAATTCTAAACCGCCATGCGAATTGACATTTCCTCTGTTATACTGATACTTCATGTTGAAACTCCATTAGGATTTAGTGCAAATATGAGACGATTTGCTTGTGACAAGGATATGAAGGATAACATTAATATACTTATTGTAGTTTTTGATATGTTCTAATTCAAATGCTGAAATCTTCATGTGCTTCTTGGTTTCAGGAAACAGAGGAATTGGGAGGCAACCATTGAACTGGAAAGCAAGAATATCCATCATAAAAGATGTAGCAAAGGGTCTAAATTTCTTGCATCAGTCCTTAGCAGCACATAAGGTGCCACATGGGAACATCAGATCAAAAAATGTTCTAATCCAGCAAGACCCCCAAAACAAGAACTACCATTCCAAGCTGACAGATTATGGATTCTTTCCTTTGCTACCATCTAAAGAATCTTTAAGAAAAATAGCAGTAGGAAAATCTCCAGAGTTCTGTCAAGGGAAAAAGTTAACAAGAAAAGCTGATATCTATTGCTTTGGTATTCTTCTGTTGGAAGTGATCACTGGAAAAGTACCAGGTGAATTGTTTTCACCAGAAAATGGGGTTACTAGTATTGTTGATGATGATCTCTCAGAGTGGGTAAGGACAGTGGTGAATAATGATTGGTCAACAGACATTTTGGATGTGGAAATACTTGCACAAAAAGAAGGATATGATGAAATGTTGAAACTTACTGAATTGGCTTTGCAGTGTACAGATGAGGCACCAGAAAAGAGGCCTAAGATGAGTGAAGCGTTGAGAAGAATTGAAGAGATTGAGCTTGAACAAAAGAATTTAGCCACTGATGTGGAAGTTGATTCAGTCTCTTAGTTCAAGAATTGAACTTCCCCTCCTACACTGTACTCGAGCTGCCGCAAAACCAACATCAACATATTCAGTATAATCCCATCGAGTGGGTTACACATATCCTAATATGATTTCAAAAGGTGGAGTACAGAAAGGATAGAAGGTTAATATACCTTACACTTACCCCAGCAAAATCTCCACACAAAATCTCAACAGGTGGAGTACGGAAAAATACAGTACACACATATTTTACCTTTACCTCAGTTAATCCCAACAAATGGAGTTTGAAGAGAATAGAGTACGCGCACACCTTACCTAAGGGCAGAGAGGCTGTTTCCTAAATTGTAATCAAGAAAGTTGGAAATTCAGGAAGAGGCTTTTTAGCTCTAGGGCAGAGTAAACTTAGTTTTATGATATTATTCTCATTATTCAAGTTAATTCTTTGTAGATATTAATTTTGTTGTTTCCATTATTCTTCTTTTACTTGATGAAAACACCCTTTTGAAAAGGAATAGCAAATAGTACAGGTTTCATTTTTTTTTTTGAAGTCATTGATTTGATTAAATTCCATACCAAAGATTTGGTAGATGTGGTTCTAAGGTGTAGTTAGATCACAAAAAAAATATATAATTACTTAAATTAGGATATAAACAGTAAAGATTTGAATTGTCAGCTTTTAACTCGATCACTACCCAGACATAGTAACTATCAGTAAGTTCCGGGGAGAAAAACAATTTACAGTTCGGAATGTCGCAAGGATACATCCAGGAAATGACTATTAATATAATCTTCTGATTAAAAAAACAGATGAGTAATAACTTAAAGGAGTAACCTCAGGATCAGTAATGAAATAAAACTTGGGAAGTATTCCCCATTTTGTACATAATGCATGTACTAGTAGCCAAGAAACTTCTGAGGTGGGGCCAATTGATTTTGGCTGCAAGCAAAGTGGATGACGATAAAGTTTAGAATAAAGTCCAAAACTTCTTTCCTTGAATTTGTTGCAATTTGTGGATGAAGATGGGATTGAGTTCAGCTGATGAGAAATAAAATAGAAACAAACTGGAACATGGTTTTCATTTAATTCTAGTACTAGTATGGATGGGCTTTGAACTAAGTCTTTGGGTTGAGCTTAGGTGTAAAACGGTGTTTAATTAGATTTGAAACAGACACCTATGTAATACGTGTCACATTTCATGCAAACTTTCACCCAAGTGTCCACTTCATCCCAAACTCCCATTTTTCTATAACACCATCTTCTTCTTGCTTAAGCCTCATTATCTATCTTTCTTCTTTATCTTCTTCATTTCTTGTGCGACTTCATTTACCAGTAATAATATTTCAAGAAAGTTTCATCAGATTAAGAATCTTGATTTACAGATTTGATCATCAGTTGTACTAAAGGTACTCACTCAAAATTATGGCTATGCCAGCAAGGAGATATGCTTTCGGTAGGGCGGATGAAGCCACTCATCCTGATTCCGTCCGAGCCACCTTGTCTGAGCTTCTCTCCACTTTCATCTTCGTTTTCGCCGGAGAAGGCTCTGTTCTCGCTATTGGTAAGATATAATTAAGTAGAAATGTACTATCATGAGTTCTAATCAAAGTTGTAAACATGCATGCATGCAAGCAAACAACCTTTCTTTCTCTTTTGTATTATTACTATACCCGGGTGCTAGTTATATCCCACTAGCACAGCTACATGATTACTCTGCCCACCAAGGTTTTATTCGAATTTGAATGTTGGTTTCTCGTGATTTTTGCTCACTTCATTGACCACCAAGTTACAATCTTTTGACCATCACAGATGTTGTTTCACTATGGATGTTTGTTGTGCAGACAAGTTATATCCGGATACGGGGTTAGGAGCATCAAGACTGGTGGTGATAGCGCTGGCGCATGCGTTATCCTTTTTTGCAGCTGTGGCCTCTAGCCTGAACGTTTCTGGAGGGCACATCAACCCAGCTGTTACCTTTGGTTCACTTGTGGGAGGCAGGATTTCTGTTGTTCGTGCTATCTATTATTGGGTGGCTCAGCTTTTTGGTTCTGTTGTAGCATCTCTCTTGTTGAGACTTGCTACGGATGGCTTGGTAATAACAAAAACCTGTTTCCTTCTATTTTTTTCCCCTTTCATGTGGGTGTCTGTTTATAGCATTTTTACCTCTGTTCTGCTTGAGATTGAGGTGTAATTGTTGGTGTTGGTGCTGCAGCGGCCACGGGGATTCTCGGTTGCAGCAGGGGTTGGAGACTTGAATGCGCTTGTGATGGAGATAGTGATGACATTTGGACTCATGTACACAGTATATGCAACTGCAATTGATCCAAGGAGGGGAAGCTCGGGCACCATTGCCCCTCTTGCCATTGCATTCATTGTGGGGGCAAACATCCTGGTGGGAGGGCCTTTTGAGGGTGCATCCATGAACCCAGCAAGGGCATTTGGGCCTGCTCTGGTAGGTTGGAGGTGGAGGAACCACTGGATCTACTGGTTGGGCCCTTTTGTGGGTGCAGCCCTGGCTGGACTTATCTACGAGTATGGGATCATACATCATGAAACTGTTCCACGCCCCACTACTCATCAGCCTTTGGCACCAGAAGATTACTAAGTGTCTTCCATTTGTGAATAAAAAAGGATTGTGCTTAAAACTGAAACTTTTATGCGATGTTTGTAGTCCAGTCTATGGTTGCTTTTTAGTTCCATCTTCTGATGTTTTCTGCATTTAATGCTTTTTTATGTAGTTTCATATTGTAAGTTCCCCAAATCAAGACACTGATCCCCAGACCAGTAATAGCATAAATAAGATCTACTACTTTCTTTTACTACTGTTGGAGACCCATGTTTGGGTTACCGTTCTCTATTTTTCGTCTTTGTTTCTTCAAAGCTCATTCATGCCTATGAGAACGACCTTCATAGAGTATACTTGTGAATACTCTGACAGATTCTGGGTTGTTACTGGACAAACTAGAAGAAGTCGGGACGGTATAATGCAGGCAGAAAGGTACACTACTGTGGTGCCCGAACAAACTATATACCAAATTATAAAAACTCAAGATAATATGACCTCCTTTAGCAAGTCTTAAATGTTGGTCTTATTCCCAAACTATAAGAACGCAAGATGGTATAATGCAACATAGTACCTCTAAAACAAGACCCTATGCTAGAATGCAATGACCTTAAATCAGAGAGCCCTAAGAATATGGCAGTGGCAGTGAGTAGCGCGTCCATTAAATGTCAATATATAATAGACCAGAGGTGATATCACATCAAGAAACGCATGGGGATGGGGTTTGTAGGATGCACTTTTCAGTAATAAGAGTCTGTATGAGTGCGAGTGACAGAACTGAATGAATGACATGGCTGATGGAGAACAAATAACAAAATCGTGGGAGTACAAAAAATTTGGCTACAAATTACATACTCTAATAGTACAAAAAAATTGGCTAGGCCTTGGAACAAGATTTTTCTTTAGAGGCTGCTAAAGTTTGCCATAGAATCTGGCAACCCAGGGTGCAAGTTCTGTTACATCAGGGGTTCTAGGATTCGAGGCATAATAATCAGACCAATAACAAGGAGACATATTCTCTGTGAGATCACCTTTAGAGTAAATGCAAAATGGCAGCCACTCTTCTCCTCCGTTCATTCTTCTTTTCCTCTCTCTTGGATATGCTAATGGCGCCTGCACATACCTGCATCAGCCAAACAAAATAACCCTCAGATGTGACTAGACTAGTTCATTTGAAGCTGTTTCATCATGTTCATCCTCTGGCAACTACTCGCACAAGCTACAAATGTTAAATTGTGACAAGATTCAAGTGAAAATTTGATAGGAAGACTTTTTTCTTCATTGGTATTAAAAGTCAAAGTAGAAAATTTGTAGTTGAAATTTTGGCACACCATTAAATGGTCTCACAAATTACCTTTGACATTTTTTATATAATGATGTCATGGATGACATCAAGAGCAAGAATTCACTCCTATCAATAGGTAGCTCTTGGTTCATTTGTAAGACACCTCTCACTTGTCTTCTCATCTTTTAAGGCATTTGTTCTTCTTTCTTTCTTGTAGTAATTCACTTGTATTCTTTAGAGTGAAATAAACATTGGTTGATTGTGTCCAAGGAGTAGGCAAAAGGAAACAAAACTTTGTCGAACCTCATAAATTTATGGTGTTCTTTTTTATTGTCTCATTTACTATTTATTAGCTATCTTTAGATATAGCAGTTGTGATATTATCACTCTCTATATATTCGACTTCCGCAACAATTGGTATTAGAGTCAAGGTTTTATCTTAGTATGCTCTGTGGTTGCAGCATAGTCTGAACTTCCACACCAGAAAAGATTTACTTTGGCCTTTTACATTGTTAGCTAATAAATAGTATTTGTACCAAAATGGAAGACAAGAAAAATGATGCGTCCACATCAAATGTCAATAATACGTCATCATTGACATCTTCGCTTATGACAAGAATTGTGTCAAATGCAAAATTTGCAGTTGAATTTTTTGACGGATCAGGACATTTCGAAATGTGGCAAAGCGAGGTCCTTAATGTCCTTTTTCAACAAGGGTTGGATATTGTCATAGAAGAAGAGAAACCAAACAATATAGGAGAAGAAGATTGGAAAGTCATCAACCGTATTGCTTGTAGTACCATTCGATCTTACCTTGCAAGAGAACAGAAGTATCCATTCACGAAGGAAACTTCTGCAAGTAAATTGTGGAAGACATTGGAGGATAAATTTTTGAAGAAAAATATTCAAAATAAACTTTATATGAAGAAAAGAAT
>JBCEWC010020618.1:0-10849 GCA_038996855.1 Solanum aculeatissimum
AAAATCAATTTAAAAGGGTTAGGGTTCTTAGGATCTTCAAGGATGAAAGAGGATCCTTGAATCAAGTCCCACATACCGTAATTCAAGAAACTAGTCAATAAGATCAAGCTTAATCAAGTCTTGGTTTTGACTTGGTTTAGGGGTGGTTCCAGGCCACCCCAAGCTCACGGGAACACCTCACAGGACCCTAGACGAGCTGTACAAAGTTTTACGGCCTGTGTCAATGTCCTTGACCATTTCTCTGAGCCCATCTCCAATGGCTTCCAAATTTCAGACAGTCTCACTATTTGGGCCATATCTCCCTCATCCAAACTCCAAATTGAGGGAAATCACTTGTGTTGCAAAGATAACTCCAACAAATTCAATTTGATATGTGGTCTCTCACATGGTTCATCCCACATCAAAAGTTATGACTATTTGAAGTACACTACTGAAACTGTCCCTCTAGGCCACTCACTAGCCCAATTTGCATTTGGCCACTTAAACTCAACCCGTGATCACCAAAACTCAACCATGGCTTTTAGTACATCATAGAATGCCAACCATAAGTATATTTCAAAATGTTTCGGGTTGTTACATGTGCTATGTGAAATCATGTTCATCTTATTCCCGGCAACATCCCTATAGCTTGAGTCCAAAGCCCCGTTTCCCCTAGAACTTATGTGTTATGTGTTTACTTCCGCGCTTCAAACCGATGATGTGTGTGATGATGCTATGACGGATTAATCAAGGACTTTTAGGTTCTCTTTCGCCATGTCACCCCTAGGCCCCTTATCTGGGTCGTGACAGAAACCCTTCTTTACGACTAGTGGAATAACCCACGACTTGTAGAGGGTCTCATAAGCTGTCAAACTTCTGCAAAAACTATACTTTAAGCTCAGAACCATGCCAACACTAAAAGCTTACAAAAACAAATAAAATAAACATCAAATCCACTAACATCGCTTTGAGAATGCACAAAATCCCAAGTTTTAAGTATTAAAAGTGTTGTATTTTTGCAGCACATCAAATACATACTCATTTAAAACATAATATTCATGATTTAGACCAAAATAATTCGAGTAAAAATTTAACATGACCCATTTAATAAATCATCAACCCAAAGTTGTAATATAAAGGGTTTATAAATACTCACTCATTTCTTGCATTTAAAATCAGTAAATAATAATTTCTAACATAAATCATGCATATAATTAGAAATAAGAAGTACCCATAATAATATAAACCTTAAAATTAAAGATTGGGTTGAAAGGGTTTTGGATTCCATGGGTGGAAGGATCCATGGATGAGGAAATCCATATACCTTAGAGAAAAATAGAGAAGAAAGTTGAAGAGAATCTTGAATTTGATGAAAATCTTGGAAGAAATTTAAGCTTGTTCTTCAATTGAGGATTTGGGTCTTCTTCCTAGAGAGTGAAATTTGAAATGAGTGAAGGAAAAAATTATTAGGGCATGAAAATAGACTTAGAAAGGTTTATTTAAGCTAAATGGGTTGAAAACCCCTTTTGAGAATGTAAAAATATCATCATTAGTAAAGAAAATGTCATTTCAATGTGTTTTGGCGTCAAAATCGGCGGTCTAGAGGACCTAACGCCGAACCATTTGGCGATACGCAGATTTGGTGGGATAAATCAGCAGATCGCTGAATTATTCGGTGGATCACCAAAATTGACAAATTTGACAAGCTTCAGTAAATGGCCATAATTATTTTTTCTGAACACGGAATAAGACAAAATCAGATGCGTTGGAAACATAATTCAAAGAATTTTAACTTTTAATGTAGTGTTTCTCCTAATTCATTATGTGATAAGATATATCACTATTTAAAGTTGATCCTTATACGAATTCATATGAAAACTTAGCCGATTAGAATCCTTTGGTCGTGGTTCGACGTAAGAGATGCCTTATGACCCCAAACCACATTTAATCCACTTTGAATATCTAATAATTTATCCCACCATATTAGAATTCATCAAGTTGAGCTATAATCATACGAGGAATAACTCGGATCTTAACTTAAGATCTGGGGTATTACACTTTATGTATGCTTATGCTATGATCAAAAGGCTTGAATGGGGTGCCTTCAGTTGTTGCATTAGTTGTGTCATGGCTAGGCCCTAGGTTTGGGTCATGAAAAACTTAGTATCAGAGAACAAGTTTTAAAGCATCCTATGGAGCTCAACATACAATGTCTAATAAAGTCTTGTTCATAGGTGTGAAACACGCCACATCCATGAATGTGAGGCTATGAGACATTTAGGAAATCTTTGCTTCTTTTTTGATTTATTTCATACCTTCAATACTCTCATTCCCTAATGCTTATCCTTTGATATTTTTAGCAAAAGCCTCCACAACGTTCTCAATTTCCTTAGGGAGTTGATGCTAATGAGGACCAAGTTCCTCTGGATCCTCAAGTTCCTCAAGACCCTCAATCCGAACAAGTTACCAATGATGAGTTTAGGGATGCTATTACTATGTTGGGTTAAATTTTAGCTTCTCCAAATACTTCTACTCCGGCTTCTAGGTTAAGAGATTTTGCTAGAATGAATCCCCCGGAGTTTCATGGTTCCAAAGTAAATGAGGATCCACAAGATTTTATCGATGAAGTATATAAGGTGGTGGAGATTATGGGGATATATTCTGAATATAAAGATAAATTTGTGGCTTACCAACTTAAAGAGGTTGCTCAAATTTGGTTCACACAATGGAAGATCGAAAGAGTTGAAGAAGGGCCTATTGATTGGGAGATGTTTAAGACCGCTTTCCTTGATTATTTTTTCCCACTTGAACTTAGGGAAGCTAAAGTGATGGAGTTCATGAATTTGAGGCAAGGTGGTATGAGTGTGAGGAAGTATACCCTCAAGTTCACAAAATTGTCCAAGTATGGTCCTTCTTTGGTGGCCAATGCTAGGGCTTGTATGAATAAGTTCACATTGGGTATATCCGACTTGGTGAAGATAGAATGTAAGGCTATGATGCTTATCAAGAAGATGGATATTTATAGGCTTCTGACCTATGCCGAACATGTAGAGAGTGAGAAACTTCAAAATATGAGGATTAGGAAGTAAAAATAGGTTCATTTTGATGGTGGTTTTTCACATGCTAAGGTCGATGATAGCCATTTCCAAGAAGGCCAAGGGTCATCCTAAAGGTGATCCTCAAAGGTTTGACAAAGATAGGGTGCCTAATCCTAAGACTCAAGGTGATGTCATGAAGGGTGGTGCTATTCCTCCTAAGCATCCTAGATGTAGGAAGAATCATGATGAAGATTGTTTGCGAGGTGTAAATATTTGCTTTAGTTGTGGAAGAGTGGGGCACAAGATTGTCGATGTGCTACTATTGCTAATAAAGGTAGGGATGGTCATCCACAAGGTCAAATATCTCAAAGAGAGCAAATGCAACAAGGTGCCCAAACTTTAGGAGGTGGTCCATGTGGTAACCGATTCTATACTTTACATGCTAGGAAAGAGGTTGAAAAATCTCCCGATGTGGTTATGGGTATGTTAAGATTCTTTGATCATGATGTGTATGCTTTGCTTGACCTCGGTGCTAACATGTGTTTTGTTACTCCTTACCTTGTCATAAAGTTTGATGTGTTTCTGAAAGTCTTGTTAGAGTCTTATTTGGTCTATACCCTGATTGGCGAGTCAATCCTAGCCAACAAAGTCTATACGATTGCCCCATATCAGTCTTGCATAAAGTCTTTCCCCATGTGATCTTCTTGAACTTGATATGATTGATTTTGTTGTTATTATTTGTATGGATTAGTTTCATGCATCTTATGCTTCTATTAATTGTAGAACCCTTAGGGTCACATTCCAAGTTCCTATGAGTTCATTCTTGAGTGGAAGGGAACACATTTGGTGTTCAAGGGTAGGTTTGTCTCTTATGTAAAAGGTATGAAAATGATCCAAGGGTTGTATATATCATGTTGTTCGAGTCATGGATGTTGAGTCCAAAGTTTCTACTCTTGATTTGGTTTCTATAGTTAATGAGTATACTGATGTCTTTCCTAATGACTTTCCTGGTATTCCTCCCATAAGAGAAATTGATTTTTGTATTGATCTTTTACCCAATACTCAACCTATATCTATGCCTCCATATCAAATGGCCCCGATAGATTTGAAAGAGTTGAAGGAAAAATTAAAGACTTGTTTGATAAAGGGTTCATAAGGCCTAGTGTGTCTCCATGTGGTGCTCCCGCATTGTTTGTGAGGAAGAAGGATGATTCACTTTGATTGTGTGCGGATTATTGATAATTAAATAAGGTGTTTATTAAAAACAAGTATCCACTACTGAGGATTGATGACCTATTTGATCAACTACAAGGTGCAAGCTACTTCTCTAAGATTGGTCTTCGGTCCAAATATCACTAATTGATGGTGAAGGAGGATGATATTCAAAAGATGACATTTAGAACTCAGTATGGTCATTTTGAATTCTTGGTTATGTCATTTGGACTAACAAATGCCCCCGCCACTTTCATGGATTTGATGAATAGGGTCTTCAAGCTATACTTGGGTATGTTCATCGTTATCTCCGTAGATGATATATTGGTCTATTCACGGGATGCAAAAGATCATGAGGATGACTTGCTGATTGTGTTGCAAATATTGAGAGATAGGCAACTCTTTGCCAAGTTTAGCAAGTGTGAGTTTTGGCTAAAGAAGGTGACTTTTCTTAGTCACATTATTTCAAGTAATAGTGTTCGAGTTGATCCAAACAAGATGGAGGCAGTGAAAGATTGGCCTAGACCATTGCCTCCATAGTAGATTTTTAGATTTGACAAAATATTATAGAAGATTAGTTGAGGGTTTTGTTCCATTACCTCTCCTTTGACTAAGTTGACCCAAAAGAAGAAAAAATTTCAATGGTCCGATGATGTGCGAAATATTTCCAAATATTGAAAAATCTTACTTCAGCTCCTATTTTGACATTGCCCGAAGGTTCGAATGGTTTTGTTGTGTATTATGATGCCTCACATATAAACTTGGGTTATGTGTTGATGTAACATAGAAAAGTCTTTTCCTATGCCTCAAGGCAATTGAAAATGCATGAAAGGAATTATCCGACTCATGATTTTGAGTTATTGGTTGTTGTGTTTGCATTGAATATTTGGCGATATTATCTCTATAGGGTGTATGTTGATATATTCACCTATCACAAGAGTTTGCAATATGTGTTTAGCCGAAAGGATTTGAACCTAAGGCAAAGAAGGTAGTTGGAGCTTCTAAAGGACTATGATATGACTGTGATGTATCACCCTAGCAAGACTAATATTGTGGCCGACATATTGAGAAAAATATTTATGGGCAGTGTTGCACATGTTGAGAAGGAAAAGAAAGAGTTAGTTAAAGAAGTGCACCATTTGGCTCATTTGGGTGTGAGGTTAAATGGCTTGAACAATGGGGGTGTACTTGTGTAGAATGGGGCAAAAGCATCTTTGATAGAAGAGGTTAAATCTAAACAAGACATGAATCCACTTTGGTTGATTTGAAGAAATTGGTGGTTAATAAGAAGGTTGAAGTTTCTCACAAGGGGGAGATGGGGTACTTCGTTACCTAGGGCAGTTGTGTGTGACTAATGTTGATGGACTAAGGTAAAAGATATTTGATGAGGATCATAACTCAAAGTATTCTATTCATCTGGGATCCACCAAGATGTATAGAGACTTGAGAGAGGTGTATTGGTGGAATGTATGAATAAATACATAGCAGTACGTGTAATGGGGTGTGCAAATTGTCAACAAGTAAAGGTAGAACACCAAAGACCAGGTGGTTTAGCTCAAGACATTGAGATACCTACTTGGAAGTGGAAGGAAGTGAATATAGATTTCATTATGAGTTTACCAAAGATTAGGAAGCAATTCAACTCCATATGGGTTATTTTTGATAAAATGACCAAAACAACTCACTTCTTGCCAGTAAAGACTTCTTATGATGCCAAAGATTATGCTAAGATCTACATTTGAGAATTGGTAAGGTTGCGTGGAGTACAATTGTCCATAATATCAGATCGTGGTGATCAATTTAATTCTCATTTTTTAATGTCTTTCCAAAAAGGCCTTGGTATAAAGTTGAAGTTAAGTACCACATTTCATCCTCAAATGGATAGGCAAGTTGAAAGGATAATCCAAACATTGGAAGATATATTGAGGGCATGTGTGCTTGATTTCAAATATTGTTGGGACAACCCCTTACCTCTTATTGAATTTTCTTACAACAATAGTTTTCACTCAAGTATTAAGATGGCATTGTTTGAAGCATTATATGGTAGATGGTGTAGGTCCCAAGTAGGATAGTCTAAAGTTGAAAAGATATCCTTGATTGGATTGGATTTGGTACTTGATATTATGAAGAAGGTGAAGGTTATAAGGGAAAGGTTAAAGCCTCCTAAAGTCATTAAAAGTCATATGTTGTTGTTAAAAGAAGAGACCTTGAGTTTGATAGAGATGATCAGGTGTATTTGAAGGTTTCACCCCTAAAAGGGGTAATACGTTTTGGCAAAAAGGGCCAATTGAGTCCTAGATATATGGGACCTTATGAGATTGTTAAAAGAATTGGGAAAGTAGGTTATGGGCTAGATTTTCCTATGAATTTAGCTATGGTTCATTAAATGTTTCATGTATCAATGTTAAGAAAATGCATGGGTGATCCTAATTACATTGTTCTATTGAAGTATGTGACCATTGAAGAGGATTTGACCTATAAAGAGGTACTGGTTGAGATTTTGGACCAGCAAGTGAAGATATTGAGAAATAAATAAGTGACGTCCATCAAAGTGTAGTGGAGAAATCAACAAGTTGAGAATGCTACTTGGGAAGTTGAGGCGGACATGACGAATTAATATCCGTACCTCTTTTCTTCTATTCAAGCCTAAGGTACTTTATATGATATATTCTTCCAAATTCTCACGAATACATATTCCCTTGTCATATTGCATGCATGCATGATTATGAGACTATTTTTGAAAGATATTTGATTCATGAGTTTGATGAGTTTATGAAAATGATGATTAAGTTTTATTTAAATATTCATGATAGGTTGTTGACTATGTTTCTATTCTAGTCAAGCTTGTTTTTGTCTCATTCGAGAATGAATTATTCCAAGGGGAAGATATTATAATACCCTACATGTTGAACCACCTAGAAATTAGAAAAGTTGTGAAATTTTTAGCTAACTTGGTTTTACGAGCCAACCTACGGCTCAAAGATTGGACCATGGGAAATAGAAAGATCTTGGGGATTGAAGTCCAGAAAGTTGGAAGTTGTTGAGTTACTAGAATTAACTCCACGATGAATAGGACAGGTCATGAATGGAACCACGACTCTTGGAATGGATTGTGAAAGGGACCCTGAGAATGGGAAATTTCTCCAAGTCTAGAGAGGTTCTACGAAAGGATTTATGGTCCATAAATAGAACTACAAACCGTATTCTTGGTTCATGGTTTTGAAGGTGTAATTTCCAATAGCTAAATTATTTTGACATCTATTCCATGAGGGCCATGCAGGAATCATGGATTAGAGTATGGCCTATAAATGGGGTTTTATAAATGGCTTTGACAGATTTTAAATGAAGGGTTTTTTGGTCATTTTTAATTTTTTTAACTCCTAAATAACGTCCTTTTGACCCTCTTAACTAACTTAACCAACTCAAACCATATAAAACCCATTTTTTATATTTCATTCTAACTCATTCACTCTCATAATCCTCTTCAAAGTTCCAAAACATTCTCTTTCTAAGGATTTTCTCCATTGAATGTAGGGTTTGAAGGTTTGGCTAAGGAATTTCTAAAGATTTCTTCTTCAAATTTAGGGATTTTTACTTGAGGTGTGAAGGGCTTCATTCATGGACTAAATTCATTCATGAAGCCCAACTCAATTCTCCCTTTTCACAAAGTTTAAACATGGAATTCTATGGGGTTTTATGACTTAATTTCAAATGGTTGGATTATAATTCTTACATGATTATATACCTATTTATGCATGATTTATGAAGGATTGCATGATTTTTAGGATTTTCAAGTAAATGGAAGTGATTTCAGATTAGGGCTTATTGAATTATGTGGATTCCTTTAATAATGATTCAAATTGATTTCAATTACAAGATTCCTCTATGATTTTTATCTAATTGCATGATTTTAACCCAATTGCTCATGAACCCACACATGGCCCTAATTTTCTTTGTCATGGTTTTCATGGCCTCTGATTCTAAGTATAAAAAGTATGTTTTAATGATGTTGATGTTATTATGATAATTATGATATGATAAGGAGGGTGAATTAAGACCCTAATCTTGATGAAATGATCATAAGATGGCACACTATATGAAAAGGTATGTAGATGGACTAGTCCTATGATATGAGATGTTTTCATGAAGCTATGATGTCTATTTTACAAACTATGAAAGTATGATTTTGATAAAGTATGAATTATTTTGAAAGCTATGTATAGCATGATTATGTATTACATGGGATTTGACTTACCACCGAATGAACTTATGTGAGGGGGACTATCTCCAAGGGTCCTTATATAAATCCTTAAGTCTTTTAACTATGTGCCACCATAGGCTTATGATTATGTGCCTATATGGTATTATATTAGTGGATCCACGTATGTAAAATATATACTAAAATAGGAAGGATCCTAAAAGGTTCATGTTAAAGAACTCATCGAAATGGGAAGGATCTTGTAAGGTGAGGTATATTCTACTTTGGCAAAGTAGAGTACTCTTTCTAAGGTCTAGAGGCAACATTGGGATTCCATGTAATAGTGTGTGAGGTCTTAGTGTCAGTTATGGTCTTATTCTGTAACAACCCAAATTTTTTTGAAATCTCCTTATGATTGGCCTTCTATGATGTACTACTGGTCAAGGTTGAGTTTTGGTATCCACGGGTTGAGTTTACGTGGCCGAATGCAAATTGGGCTAGTTGGTGGCCTAGAGGGACAGTTTTGGCAGTGTACTTCAAACGGTCATAACATTTGATATGGGATGAACCACGTGAAATACTATATATAAAATTGAAGCTATTTGAGTTATCTTTGCAACACAACTGTTTTAACTCAATTCAAAGATTGTATGAGGGAGATATGGCCCAAACAGTGGGACTGTCTGAAATTCGGAAGACATTGGAGATAGGCTCAGAAAAGTGGCCAAGGACAGGGACACGGACTGTGAAACTTTGCACGGTCCATCTAGGGTGTCTTTAAGTGGTCCAGTGAGCTAGGGGTGGACTGGAACCACCCCTAAGACAAGTATAGGGAAACGATACCTTGGACGGCTCGTCCACTGTCCAGTCAAGTTGGAAAGTGGCTAGGCCAAGCCATAGACGTGTTTAGGGGACTAATTATGGGTTCACGGGACCCTAAAACATACAGTCACACCCCAAACGGTCCATCAAGTTTTTCGTGAAGTGTTACAGAAAGTCCTCCGAGAGTTCGCCCTAAAAATTATCTAAGTGTTGGTTGATGGTAGGTTGAATGGCTCGTGTACAGTGAAACATGCACTGTAGCTGCCATTTCACTCTGCTTAGTCTCGGAAAGTTAAGTTTTTTTAATGGTATTTTGATGATTTAACATTTTCCTAAGCCCCATTTTGGTACCCTAAGGTCTCCTAAACCCGTAAAACATTCCCCAAACCCTCATTCATCCACTCAAACTCTCCTATACACTTTCTTAATATTCTAAGACTCTCTTGGCCTCCGTTGAAGCAAGCTTGTAGAATTCGGGTAAGAAGACGTTGATAAGTTTGACTTTGCTTATTGTTAGTGGAATTAAGGTATGTGGGACTTGATTCAAGGATCCCCTTTCATCCTTGATGATCCTACGAACCCTATGTAACAACCCAAAATTTTTTTAAATCTACTTATGGTTGGTATTCTATGATGTACTACAAGCAATGTATGAGTTTTGGTGGCCACGGATTGAGTTTAAGTGGCCGAATGCAAATTGGGCTAGAAAGTGGCCTAGAAAGACAGTTTTGGCAGTCAACTTCAAATAGTCATAACTTTTGTTGTGGGATGAACCATGTGATCTACCATATATAAAATTGAATATCTTTGAGTTATATTTTCAAAAAAAGTGCTTTCACTCCATTTGGGTATCTCATGAGGGAGATATGGCCCAAACAGTGAGACTATCTAAAATTCGAAAGCCATTGGAGATAGGCTCAGAAAAATGGCCAAGGACATTTGCACGGACCGTGAAACTTATCACGGTCTGTCTAGGGTCCCGTGGGATATCACAGTGAGCTTGGGGTGGCATGGAACCACCCCTAAGCCAAGTGTAGGTCAACGGTTCCTCAAACGAATCGTCTGCCACTTGACGGGTCGTTTGCTACCTCGTTGAGTGAGGCAATGGATAGGCCATGGCTTGGATGAGGTTTTTAAGTTTAAGGGAGGCCAGATGGTGCATGACATAGGCCGTCTCACCTTGGACGAGCCGTTTGGTTGTTCGTGAAGTTCAACAGAAAGTCCTCCGAGAGTTCGTGGAAAATTTTGGCTAAGTACAACTTGACGGCATGGTAAACGGCCCGTGTGACCATTTAACGGCACTGTAGCAGCCATTTGGGTTCTGTGTTCAGTGAAAAGTTCCGGTTTATTAATGGTATTTTCATGATTTAACATTTTCCTAAGCCCCCTTTTAGTCCCTTAAGGTATCCTAAACCCCTAAATAATCCCCCAAACCCTATTTAATCTATTCAAACTCTCCTACATCTCTCTTAATATCCTAAGGTTCTCTTGACCTACATTGAAGCTAGCTTGTAGAAATTGGGGAAGAAGACTTGATTAAGTTTGATATTGTTGGCCAGTTGCTTGGATTAAGGTATGTGGGACTTGATTCAAGGATCCT
>JBCEWC010020619.1:0-10848 GCA_038996855.1 Solanum aculeatissimum
AATGCAGTGATCGTTCGATATACATGATACAATATGATGTGTATAAAGAAGCTACAGTAAATACAACTAAATATAATAAGATACTCAATGATACTTGATACAATAAGACATACAATAAAATTAATAAATCATGAAGAATGATACACTAAAAATTGTACTCTTGATTCCCAGACGAGATCAATGGTTTAGATATCTAAAATTTGGCGTTCCATAGTATGCTTTTAAACAAAAATCGAGAGAAAATATTTCTAAGCCAGTAAAAACTTGTATGATTCGTGATAGAATCAACAATAAAGCAATAGTTCACCAAACAAATTGTTCAAGAAAATATTTTTCTTGAACCAAAATAGAGTCGAACAAAAGACCCACAAAAAATTTCAAAAATGGGAAGAAATCGAAATCTTGAAAGGAGAAATTAAAGAATTGACAGTATCCAAAAAAAAATCCACCTCTGTTTGTTCTTCTTCATCATCTTCTTCCTCCTCTTCGTCTTCTTCAGTTCCGCCTTTGTTTCTTCTTCGTCATCTTCTTCAACATCTTCTTTCTCCTCTTCAACTTCTTCAGTTTCTTCAATGATTTCACTCTAGTCTAAAAAGTGAAAAATAAAAAAATATACACCTGAAAAGAGATGGTGAAGAAAAGAGAAAAGAGATGTGTTCATACGAAGGGTCAAAAAGTAAAATTTCTTAATTAATGAATAGTGATTCCCTAAAATTGACAATTAATAAGATCAATTTCCAAAAGATATACACTTGAAATTGATGGCAAGTGAATAAACCCATATAGCTATAATTGGTGTGTTAGATAGAAAAAAAAACGAAGAGACATGTATCACAATTGGATCAAGTAAAATCCAAAATAAGAGATTTATGTAATATTTTCAAACAGGTAGGATTTTTTGAAAATATAAAAATATAAGTGGTGTAGTTTGATAAAATTTCCATAAATGTATACACTAATATACAAGGACAAAAGGGAGCTAGAAAAGCCCAAATTCAACAACACTTGACCAAACAACGAAAAATAAGGCCCAAACTTGAGATTTTATCATTTTTGGTAAAAACCAAAATGTGATTTTTTTTTTTGTAATTTATTGCTTTAATTATAATTACATATTTAGACTCCAAATTAACTTACTTAATTTAATCGAATTTCCTAAAATAAGAATAGATTTCTTTGTGTTGGTTTACTTAATTTCATTTATCAACTCTTGTTTGTTTTATCACTTATATTTGGTCAAATTTTATCCATTCTTGATTTTTCTAATTATTTCAAGTTAGTTTTTCTTTTTCAAGAAACTCAAAATGTCTATCTTTTACTTCAAACAATTTTATTTTAAGTTAGTCAAACACTTTTAGTTAAATTGGTAGATAAATGTATGTTATCTAATATTTCAAATACTAATACCTTCTTCAAATGAAAATAGGAACCATTTACTCTAATTTCTGAATTTTTTTAAAATTAAGTTTTTTTAATTTTTTTTAAAAATTAGGTGGTCATTCTGTTTATTTATTTTTGTTAAAGTGTAAAAATATTTTTGACATTTCAAAGTGATTTTAAAAAAAAGTAAAATCACAACACATCACATCACCGGGATACTAATGAGTATATTGACCACCATGAAGTTTGATTATTTTACATATCATTCATATTGAAACGAAAATATGACAACAAGACTTAAGACTTTGAGAATAAATTTCACCTAAACCAAAATAAATAGTCCAAAAATAAGTGTAATTTTAGAAATTCAAGACAAAAAATTATATTTTTTTCCAGCTATACCTTTATATTTCATTTTCTTAATAGTATTCAATTTTCAAGAAATATTTATTAAATACGAATAGTTCAATAAATTATAATTTTTTTATATATATATATATATATATATATATTTTTTTTTTTAATAAACATAATTTTTGCTAAGGTAAGTTATTTTGAAAATGAAAGGACCAACTAACAGTCATCAGTGAATATGACATTTTCATATTATTATTCATTATTCCACCATTCATGTACTAATAATTAAAAGTACCTATTTATGATTCTGTTTATTATTCCCCATTAATAAACCCTAAATACTCTCATTTATTACAAAACAATTAAGAAAACTTTGTAACTTTTGGATACCATGATAAGAATCTATAGCACCAATTACCTTTTTTCGTGGCGGATCACCTGTATGTCGAGTCTTTCTCTGTCGTCAACTTGACGTTGTCTTAACCTGCAAGATATGGCCAAAAACTTGACTTTACTAAACAAGCGAGAATAACAATTTTTTTATCTTATTAGTCAAGCGCACTAACTGTAATAAAAAAACGACGCTAACTAGACTTGTTGAGAAAGATCCTATACAACATAAAATTGATCCCATGACTCACAAGATGTTGAAGGATTAAATAAAAAGTGGCCATCTAATAGAGAAAACAAAAGGTTGAATTCATCAAAATAGTGGTTGGAAATTCATTATCAACATGATTTTTGTGTATTTACTTGAATATTCATGATACTAAAACATCATTGTTTGTTCTAGAATCTATTATGTGGGAGTGTTGTTCATGTCTTTTAAAGTAGTGCAACCAACTATAAAGAGTGACATTCCATTAGTATATATAATAACAAGTTGCAAGACCTTTGAAATATAAAGTTTTACTTCTTGTTTTTCTATTTATGGTGTGTTTACTGCAATAATAATAATATACCTAGTGTAATTTGCGTAAAAGAGATTTACTTCTTGTCTTCATATTCATTGTGGATTTAGTGGTGCTTGCCTTTTTCCTCCTTATTGGGCAATCCTATAAATCATGAATTTAAGAACTTCATGTTTATCATTTAGTTTTTTTTTCTTTTCTCAATCAATACAAACATTTAATTCTTTGAGAAAAAAAAAAGAATACTGACGAAAATTGATGGTATATGATTCATTTAGGCAATTAACTCAAAATGTTATATCATCATATGTTTATGTAATTATCTAAATGTATCTTAAATCTCTAGCATCTCAACGTAGAGGTAAGATCGCGTACTCTCTTTCTCCCTAGTAAAATTTATACTAAATATGTTATTTTATTATATAATTATATCATCATATGTTTATGTAATTATCCAAATATATCTTAAATCTCTAGCATCTCAACGTAGAGGTAAGACCGCATACTCCCTCTCACCCTAGTAAAGTTATACTGAATATGTTATTTTATATTTCAAATCTCTCTCTCTATATATGCATTTAAAAAGACATTTTTAGAATGAAAAAACTCTAAATGCTTTAAATATGTAATAAATAAAAATATAATCTTTGAAAGATATCATATTTTCAATATTGTTATGTTGTCCAAATATTAGTTGAATAGATTTACCGTTCACCATTGTGATCTTGTTTTTCCCCCCTTCAAAGTCAGTATGATTCTCACTATTCTAGTATTATTTATATAATTTGAATATATTTATATTGATTCGCATGAAATACACATGTAGCACACACAATTATACAAAACCTCAACTTTCAGTTGAATTAGATTAAATTCTTGGATTTTCTAAATTAAAATATTTTAGGGGAGTGTTACACGTAATCCTAATTACTCGTAAAACCTAATATTTTTCAGAAATTCTTTTCAAATCTCATATGCCATCCACGATCACCATCTACAACCCGTAATTGCCTCTACCGCTCGTAGATGGGGCTTGTAGGCCCTGCACAACAGAAACTTGATATATACTCAGTATATGAAAAATTCTATATTAATTTTTCTATTTATTTAGCTTGTTTATAAAATAATCAAGCTATTTAAAGTTGAATCTGAGTGAATGTATTTATTAGCACGACTTCATTTAATTATTATAATCATATCATATAAAAAAGAGGATGTTTAGCTCATTTACATGGCGTCCTTTAGCATTCAAATAATTAATTTTTTTTCTTTTCCCCCCTCATATTTTTAGGTTTTATTTAATTCTACTTAGTATTTACTTTCAAATCCGTAACTTCAACTGTTGCATTCCTTTCACAATGACGACGGTTAAAGCAACAAAAATCACAGCCTCTCTTGCCTCTTCTTTTTTGTTAACTTTCAACTCCTGCGTTCCTTCTTCTTGCGACAAAACAAAATTATTTTCATTCTTAATTTCTGTGAAACTACATCAATTTCTTGAAAGTTCTACTTAGAGATGACAATGGGGCGGTAAGCAATGCCTTTTTTACTTTCTGCATGTGTGAGTCATATTATAGTGCTTCTGGAATTCATCTAAACTTCATGTAACAAACGATCACTACCTGATAGGATGACACCAAATCAGGACCTCGAACAAATGGATGATTAGTTCACTACATGAGTTAATATCACAAACGGCTATTTAACTTTGAATAATTTACTTAGAAGTGAATATGACAATGTGGTATAAAATCACATGAAATGAAGTTACAATTTTATTTGGACATGTTATATGATTTTTAAAGTTGTATTTTTTTTCGAGATAGCATACCACAAAGCTTTCCTTTTGTGAACATTGACTCAATAGTGGTTGAGTATGAGTTCTATAAAAGAGAATCTAAGTCTGGTGACGACGTTGTGCCTCAACAAATCAGGAAATACACTTATCTATGTTTATCAAATAATAACCAAATCATGGCAAAAAATAGTCTCTTCATAAACCTCATATTTTCAAGTTACTTCCACAAATCTTCCATACCAAAGGTTCAAAAAAGCCTTGCAAGGATTCAACTCCACTACTAAATTTGATGTTGTTCTGAATAATTTTTTGACCTTTGATTTTCAATATTTAAACTCGAAAAGCTCTTTATTGGGTTCCCCTTCCAAAAAAGTTTTTTTTATTTTAGTCTATGTGATTGTCCTATCGCAATGATAGAGGCAAACTGCAATTGTATTATTTCTCTTCTTCTTTAGTCGTCTCTTAAGAAAAGACACATGTTTTTTAGCGGGACTGTAAATTTATGAACTTCGTGATTACTATGTATTACGTTGCTTATATTATATGGGTATTTCTACATAAGCTACCTATTATTCTCAACAAAAGCTACAATTTTCTGAAAATTGCCTTAAAAGTAGGGGTGTGCAAAAATCGAACCGACGGATAAATCGAACCGATAAAAATGTTATTAGTTTATTGTTATTGGGTAATTAGGTTATCGAGTTTTTGATGGTTTTGAGAAAAAAAATTATTGGGTTATCGGTTCGATATCGGTTTTTACTATTGGGTTATTGGGTAAACCGAGAACCCAATAAGATTATAATAATTTACTATTTTACCCCTCTGTAAATATTAAATATTAGTAATTTAATGGTAATAGGATACTATAGTAGTACTTTACCTATTTTAATCTTTACCGTACTTAAGTTATTAGTTACCGACTTTAGTATTTAGTCTTTACTCTTTCGTACTCCATCTACTTTTATTAATGAAATTTCTCATTATCATCTTTATCGGGTAAATCGAACCGTTAAGGACTTAGAACCGATAAACCGAAAATCGATTAAAATTATCTTATTGATTTGTTATTGGTTTAGCATATTTAAAAACTGAAAACTGACAAATCAAACTGATAATGTTTAAAACCAAACCGAACCGATTGATGCACACCCCTACTTAAAAGTGTCCGACTTAGTCTCTATATTCTATTTACTATTGTAAGCACATTTCAAATATTAAGATTTGTGTTAGTTGTACTTTTGGGAACAATTTTCTATCTCTATGAGGTAGAAATAAGGTGAATGTCCACGCTATCCTTGCTAGATCCCAATTCACTCAAATCTAAAATAGAATAAAACAACGAAATTTCCTAAGGGAAATAAAGAGTTTTAGTAATTAAAGATAGAAAATATTTGCGGTGTGAAAGCTTGTAATATTGACTCCCACTTATATCAACATATACAATGTCTTTACATCTAAGCTTTTCCTATATCTATCGAATGGTATTATTCAGTTATATTTGTACAAAATGAAAAAATTAAGTGTTTTAGCGTATTCTTTAAAGTATCTACATATGCATACTCAAAATTGGAGAGCTCATTCATTTAACCGTTACGTTTAGGTATTATATATCCTGGAATGAAATAATTCTTGGAGTGTGATGATATGCAAAAATTGTAGCAATACGGGTCACAAACATAATGAAGATTTTACTACAAATTATCATACATTATTTCATAGAACTCCTAGAGGTGTGCTTTTCCATTTTTATTAATTTTATCAACTACACAATCAATTGAATAAGATGTAAGGTAATTGGGGTAGCTTGTCACTGCATGAAGCGCGATTAATTTACCTAGTTACTATATATTTAGTAATTGCAGTTTGTTGCTCTGCCTTCATCTCATTCCACGTAGTTCTGTGGTCATGGTGCATGGCATCCCTGCTTTGCTCCGCCAAATTTCATCACTCATGATTCAAATTTCCTTTCACTAAAGCTATTGTTGAGTTCTGGAGTCATTAATCTTTCGGTACTTATTAGTTTGTGTCAATTTTGTAGTAGTTGATGGCACGAAAAAACTCTATGAACATAGAAAAATGTTACGTGAGGACAATATCGGTTTCACCTTGCTTATCTTCAATCTTAAAATGGGCAAAAACGAGTTACCTTTATCTTCTAATTTTTCATTCTAAAAGCTAATATTACAAGTAATTAGTTATAATTAGATGTTTAACACCACATGCTTAATTGATTCGTTTCAGATGTGACTGTATCCGCTGAACCCTAGAATTTCAGGGTTGGATAGCCCCTAGCTGCTTGGTATGCAGCACAACTTCGTGATTTTGTTCTTGATATTAATATGAAATTTAGTAAATGTTTTTGTACGAGTTGCAATTGACCCTTCGTGGTATGTTTGTTCGCTGATCCATTATTTATGGGTTTGATCTAAATTTTTGTTTTGTTATTTGATTAGATAATTCCTTGAAAAAAATCTATATTTGAGCTTTAGTTTTGTAGCCCAGTTTGAAAGTTTCACAAATGCTTAGTTTCCTCTGTATACTATCTGTGAGAAAGGTTTTCATGTTGTTATAATATCTCCGACTTTAATGTAGATACCAAGCACCAAATGAAAAATCAAAAAACAAAAGATATTGAATCTTAATATACTATTATTCCCCTGAAGTAAATGTTTCTTTGCTTTCCATATTAAAAATGCTGATGCTTATCGTAATGGTGTGCAGACTGTTAAATCCTCCATCGCACTTGCTAGAATATGTTGGACAGGCTGAAAGCTGAAGAATTTCTTGGAGAAACTGCATAAATGAAGGGCGAAACAGAGAAACAAATATGATAGCTCAACATCGTTTAATATGTACGAACATCTTTTCTCTTCTATATTTGAATTTGTTGATGATAAAGATGTTAGGTTAGTTGAGGTAGAACTTCGATTTTAAATTTACATGGTGGAAAACAATCTGCAACTCTGACAGAGGAAGAGCTTCGAGGAGTAATGCATAGAGCAATAAGCTATCTGCTGCAATATAAAGATGATAAATAGTCCGTTCCCACTCTATTCGTGCCAGATAATAACTATTTTTCTGGATCATGAAAGTGTTAATTTGTTAGAATGAAAATTTTAGCAGGTCATTCTAGATCTCACCGAGGACATGACCTTAGATAGAAAGGAGTGGAGGTCGTGGAATAGAGTAGCAGGCTAATAGGTTAGTAGGATTAGGTTGATATCTGGTTTTGGGGTATAGTATGGTAGTAGGATTAGTAGCGTTTTTATATCTTGGGTTGTCATTATTCGTCATATATATGTTGATTTTTTATCTTTTACACACTACCATATACTTTTTGTTATTAATTGGTCTTCCTGTTTCCTTTTCTTTTCCTTTCCCTTTTTTCATATCTAGTTATTCTGCTTACGAGTTTTTGAGACGAGGGTTCCCAGGAAACAACCTCTCTACTTCTGAGGTAGTGATAAGGTTTGCGTACATTTTACCTTCCTCAGACCTCACTTGTGAGATTTCACTGTTGTATTCTATAGCAGATATTTACATTTACTCACTGATCTGCTTTACACGCAGATATGGAGATGAATGACAACCCTAAAGGTTAAAGGGAAAGAAAGAAGTCTTACCAAAAGAATAAACGTTAGAGAATGAAAGCAACACGACAGAAATGCGAAGCAATAACTCATAGAGAGATAAACAAAGGAAGTAAAATAAGAAGTTTGATCAGTATTTGATTAATGCTGGCAGATGAAGGTTTGATTTCTCATAAAAGAGACCCCATCAAATGATCTTCAGGTATGGGAACTACTTTTTTCCTCATTTTGCTCAGCTTATGTTGAAAAAGATACAATCTTTTTGAACATGTATTTTGATATTCTTGAAATGTAAAGACCAAGTTCTGTTCATTACTCGTAATTGCTAGAGTTTCAATATGGTAGCAATGGTATACATCAAGATTTTGAACTTGGTTTTGTTTATGTGTTGTGTGAATTTGGTTTTTCAGTTAGCAGTGCTGCAGCACAGCGAAGACGGCAACATGCTGTTACAATGGAGAAGGAGAGGAGAGAAGCTCTGATGCGAACAAAGCGTCTATGCAGAGTGGGACTTAGTGGTGATTCTGATGATCCCTCTATTGATGATAGTGAATCAATTTTGGAGACTCAGACTACATGTCAGCTGTGGAAGAATTAAAGGTTGATGTTGCTTACCAGTATGGAGGATATTTTTCATTTTGCTATGAAGAAATTTTGGTTGTGGACAGTTTCATTTTGTTTTCTATCTTAAATTTTAGTTTCGTGAGATTCTAAATTTTGGACAATTTGACGCGTTCGTCCATTATGGTTCAGTTCTTTCTTTTTTGTGTTAAAACTTGGGAGCACAAGTGTATAATTTGCAAGTTGCATCTTTATTGTCAAATTAAGTGACAGAGACAAACAACAGTGTCGGGCGCAAGCCCGTGCCCTGCGCGCATACCATATCTAGTTTCAAGAGAGATCTAAGACTTGATTTGCTATTGCATTAATATTTTTAGAATTTTGACACTTGTTTTCTACGCCTGTTAACTGTGTTGTTGATTCAATCTATTCATAAAATTTTATTTATTTTTTATGTTATGTAAGTTTTCTTTGGTTTAGTCTAAAATTAAATTAAAATTTGAAAAATAAATCGATGTGTTGAAATAAGAGCAATTAACAAACTACCTGAAAAGATTAACTTATCCATATAAATCATGATTTTCATTAATCAACTGCATTACTTCTATTGAGTTCATATGAATTTATTGTTAATTTTGACGTCGAAAAGCTAATTACTATCATTTCTTTCTTAAATGATTCTTTAGAAAAATAATGAAGGAACTAATTAATAACTCACTATCAAATAATATTCTTTCTTTTTTTTTTTCATCCGATGTCCGGTGCCCAAAAGGAAAGAATATGAAGATGGGAAACTAAAAAGGTGGCAAATATATTTATTTATTTTTACCTTTTTTTTGGTTTTAATTTTATTCTTACACTCTTCTTTGCGTAGAAAAATTGCCGCTATAAATTTTATGAGAAGTACGAGACATAGTTATTATGTCCATGTAAATTTTTATATATGGATGTGAAGTACACCCACATTCATAATTGAGATGATCGAAACCTTCCTTTTCATTATATGTATATCATTCATGTTTAATCAATTGAATCAAATTACAATTAACCTGATTTTCAAGGTTGATAATATGTAGGCGGATTTGATATTGAAAAATCAGTTTATTTCAAGAACCCTCTATACATGTTTATTCCTAAGCTATTTAGAACCTTCATAATTCGACATTGCATAACTTTTCAAAATTCTCAAGAATCATGCTTAAAATATAGCATTTTTGAATTTCAGATATGTAGAAAATTCAACATCGATAACCCTTGTCCTTTTATTCTACCAGAATACTCTGACACTACAACAAAAAAAAGAAAATCTCCAATTTAAAAAATAAAAGAGTTGTTCATAGACATTCGTGCATAAATAATTTTTTCAAATAAATTTCAAAATAACTTGTATATTCTCCTAACCAATTTTTTTTTTCATCGGATCACCATTTACAATCAACTAGGTATGAGAGACTGGTTGTAGGGAGTACCCAAAGAGGTAGAGCTAGGTCAAAGAAGTATTGGAGAGAAATGATTAGACAAGACATGACACAATTTTATATGACTAAGGACATGACTCTTAATAAGAAAGAGTTGAGTTTCACATATTAGGGTCGAAGTATAGCAGGAGCGGATGGTTGACTTACCTTGTGAAAGTTTTGACGTGTTACTATCGACTGGTGTAGTACTAGTCGTCCCCATGTGTCATAGTACTATACTATTATTGTTAGTGTTTCTTTCTTGTAGACTTTTAATTTGTACTATTTTTCTTATCAATGATTATACTTTCTTCATTATTTTCTTCTTCATTTATTTGGATACGGTCCACTTGGGTAAAACAAAAGGTGGCAAATGTATTTATTTAGTTTTACCTTCTTTTGAATTTTAATTTTATTTTTACACTCTTTTTTGTGTAGAAAAATTATCATAATAATTTTTATCCTGATATAAATTTTATGAGCAGAATCATACATAATTATGTCTACGTAAATTCTTATATATAGGTGTAAAACGTTCCACATTCATCATTGAGATGATTGCAATCCTCAAATATATATATCCCTCATGATCAACTACAAAGATTATTTTAGTATAAAACGTTACCATTTCAATCAATTGAATCAAACTACAAGCAGACTGATTTTCAAGTTTAGTAATATGTAGGTGAGTTCGATATTAAAAATTCAGTTGTATTTTGTAAGGACAGAATCTGTGTTGTCTTATTAATGAAGTAGAAAAGCGTTTAAATAGAGTTACAAAGGAAAGACTCCTA
>JBCEWC010020620.1:0-10848 GCA_038996855.1 Solanum aculeatissimum
ATAATCCGACCCAATAGTCCAATAAACCGAAAAATCGGTTCGGATTAACGGTTTGACCCGAATTTTGCACAGCCCTATATGACTCGATTAAATGGATATATTTAAAGCAAGTAATGGAGAACATAGGGTTTTCCAACAGGTTTCTAAAATGAATTTATGGAATATGTTGCTGTTAAGAAAATATGAGTCCACAACAATAAGGGACAAGGTCCCTAGAAACAACACAAGCACAAATCTAAATAAAGAAAAACAACAAGGAACTTAACACAAGATTTAGCGTGGAAAAACTTCTTGCTCAAGAGAGGAACAACCACGACCTGTCCAACAGGGTTTTCAACATCCAAAAATCCACTAAATGAATTAGCAAAGTAGTCAAATACAACACACACGGTTTATTTGCCTAACTCCCTCACCATTTTCCTTGCAACCCCAATTACAAGACATGAGCAACAAGACCAAACAAAAATCTACACTCTGACCACCTAGATGAAGTTAGACTTCTATCCAAAACACCTCAAAGCCTAAACACGCCAAGAGGTCTACTGCAAACAACCAAAATATATTTCAACGATCAACTTTTATTTATAGACTAGGAAGTGATCTTACAATGTTACAACACAACACAACAAAATACATAAAAGGAAGCTATAGACTTCTTCTATCAAGTCCCTCCAACGTACATGTCGAGTTTCTCAATAGGAGCCGAAAGGAACTTTTAGAATAAGAAGAATTTCAACTTTGTGAATCTTGGCAAAAGTTGTTTTTGTTTCTTGGACATGTTCCTTTTATATTGTCAAGGTAACCCTCAAATAACCGCCAGTTCATTAGTACAAGTGAAGGTGACATTTCACCAACCAAAATAACTTTAACAGTTGTATCCCGCACAACCCTCTATAGGTCAATCTAATTGTCGACCTGGTCCTCGAGTAGGTTTGTTAATCATCAAAACACTTAACATTTTCACCCTTTTTGATGATGACAAACCATACCATTAATAAGTTCCGCTTACCCCTGAATGAATTGCCCCTAATTGAATGACTTGTTCCCCCTGAATGAGTTGCCTAATTGAACGACTTGCCTTAATTGTACTATAGTTAAGCTATCTTCCCCCTTTTAGCATCATTAAAAACATACACAGTAAACTGAGATAAAAGCTACAGAAAAGGAATTCAAAGCACATGAGATAGCTAAAAGAGCAAAAATATAGAAAGTAAAGACATTAATATGAAAAGAGAGACAAAACAAGCATTCACATTAGACGGGAAAGTATTCCTTTCATAGCAAAACACGAAGCAAATCAGCCCAGAACCAGGTGCACAAAATAAGGGGTGAACAAAAAGAGGGATAAAACAGACAAAGGACCAGAGGGTTTAGGACCAAGGGACTGACAGATTAAGTTCATTTTGGAATTGGAGTCTGGGTGAGCTTGAAGAAGCTGCTGAGTGAGGGACTTGATCTTCAGGGTCTGCTTCACATTTTACTTCTTTAGCCTTACAAGTTCCTTAGAACCAGGTCCCTCATCCATACCCTTAGCAAGTTGGGCCTTCAATGTTACCAGCTCAGTCTCCTTGGCTGCAAGAGCAGTTGTGAGCTCTTCTACCTGGTCCTTGAGAGCTTCCTGCTGAGCGAGCAAATCAGACACTTGAGACTTGTGAATACCATCCCTACCCTCACTGCATTCACATTCCACTAAAGTTGTCTGGGAGAAAGCTTGCTTAATGGTACTGGTACTCCCCTTCTCAGACGTATATCAAAGTATTCAAATACATGATTAAGAAGATAACCATAAGTCAACCCATGTTGTCCATCCATTACTGTGATTACCTTGGTTATGTGTTCCATCATTAATGCAGGAAGGTTAATGGCTTCAATCTTGCTTAGGGCCTCCATGAGGTACATATCAACCATGGTAGTAATGGTTCTCTTTTCAGTACGAGGCAGAAGGACCTTGTTGACAAACTCAAAATAGAGTTGATATTGCCCCTTGAGAAAATTCAGTGGTTCTCAAATTTGGCACCTTCCTAGACCTGTCTACCACACTATTTATACCTTCCCGTTCTACCTTCAATACTATCCCTAACACTTCCTCATCTACCCTGAAATAGATATCCCCAACAGTGGTCAGAAACTCCCATCATTTTGGAGTTCAATATTGCAATAAAATTGTCTAACTTCCCACTCATGAAGAGTGGGAACAAGCCACTCAAACAGGTGCTCCCAACCTTGCAGCACCACAGCATCAACCAGGTCCTTCATACCTTGTTTTCCCTTAACATCGGGCTCAAATACATGCCCACTCAGTACTTTCTATTTTTCCAGAACTTTAATCCGCTCCTCCTTACTCAACACTTTGTCCATCTTAGCTCTTTTCACCTGTGAGCTTGGTTCCCAAGTGGAAACAGGGTCACCCCGTTTGGTTTTTCCTTCACCCTTCTTCTTGGACTTGTCCTTTTGAGATCCCTTAGTTCCTTTGGAAAAAACCTTGGTAATCTCTGTGTCTAGCTTGATTCAAACCAGGTCCTCTTCAGATTCAGTGTCATTGTTTTCCTCATCAACATCCAGATCCACCAACTTATCACTAGGTACGTCTTCCTCCTCCACCACAGTAGTACTACGCAGTTTTCTCTTCTTATCAGCCTTGGATTTACTTGCTTCCATGACATCACGCAGTAACTTCTTGTGAGTACATCTGGTGAGATATGAACTTAGGTCCTCACGAGTATCTTCACGAACCTTTTCTTTGCCCTTATTGGTAGCAACTTGGTCCTTCACTGAAGTTGGACTGGAGGGAACACTAGGAGCATTTGTTCTGAGTTTCCAGATTAGTTGAACATCGTCCTTATCATCCTCTGCATCCTTAATAATCTCATCTATATTCAGTGGCTTGACTTCACTCAGAGGGGTTTGATCAAACCTAGGAGTAGCCAACACCAACTGAAGATCAGGTGAGCCGACCTCTTCTCTAGTGAAAGGATCACTCTCCTTGAGGTCAAGCAGTCCTTTGGACTCCTATTCAGGTCCCTCAGTGAGGATGTTTGATTCAGTCCCTTTATCAACTGGTAAGTTTCCATCAAAGTGCTTTTCAGACATAGATCTGCGGTGGGATTTGGTTGAGATGATGCACCTTGGTCCTCAGCAGAAGCAGTAGCAACACTGGAGGGTAACTCCTCTGTAATAAAACCAAACGCTCTTTCAAGAGAGTTAGGGAAATAATCCTGACCCAGTATAAGAAGAGAGAAGTCAATTTTAGCATGGAAAGTTGGGGAAGGAGAGACGACGTGGGTTTGAGAGTGCAATTCCTCAAGTTTGAAAGGTGTATGAATGGAAATGGAGGGAGGTGTGTCAAGTTTAGAAGATACAAATGTCTTATTGTTGGACGACACTTATTTCTCAAAGATCGGAGAGGATTAAGACATGGTGATGCTGGAAAATAGGAAAATAAAAGTACAAATGTATGAAAAAGATAGGAGAGAATTCAGGCGAGTGAAGAACAAAGTGAGGAAGAAGTGGGATTTCAAGAAGCTTTAAAGGGGAGAGATAAAATGAAGATTGGTCCTTAATTAGTTGTGACGCTTCGAGGACTGGGTCAAAAAGACGTCGGTTCAGAAAAGCTGAAGTGACATGACTGGTGTTGATCAGTCACTTAAATGTTACAAGCTATGCAAGGAATACTAACCTTGTGGGGAACCTGGTCCCTGATGAGTAACACTTGAAAAATCTTCTTTCAAAGTCACATCTTTAGTTTCTATAAAATTTTCAATTAAGCAGACCTACAATGTACAGAAGAATTTAACAAATTATGAACCATTATTCAGATATCTGTATAGGAATTGTAGCCAAACATAGAAAAACATCACCATTATAGAGACTTAGAGTATTGTTGTTTGATTAGGCCCAGTCTTATTTTGTTACGTTCAAATTGATCTCTACCAAGTGGTTTGGTGAAGATGTCTGCAATTTGGTCTTCAGTTCTACAAAACTTCATACATATGTGACCTTTCTCAACCTGGTCCCTGAGAAAATGATGTCTTACATCAATGTGTTTTGTTTTCTTATGCTGAACAGGATTCTTGGCCATGTTCAATGCACTTGTGTTGTCACACATCAAAGGTATTGTGTCAATCACAACACCAAAGTCCTTGAGTTGTTGTTTGATCCAGAGCAATTGAGAGCAACAAGCTGCAACAATTGATGTTTGATCCAGAGCAATTGAGAGAAACAAGAAGCAGCAGCTATATATTCAGCCTCAACAGTGGACAAGTCAACAAAATTTTATTTTTTGGTACCCTAGGAAATCAGAAAGAATCCAAGAAAATGAGTCATTCTAGAGGTGTTTTTGCGATCAACCAGGTACCTAGGGAAGTCTGCATCTGCATATCCCACTAAGTCAAAAGAATCCCCAGTGGGATAGAATAAGCCCAAGCTTTCAGTCCCCTTGAGATATCTTAAGATCCTCTTAGTGGCCTTCAAGTAAGATTCCTTACGGCAAGCTTTAAGACTATATCAGGTCTATTGGCAGTCAGATATAGTAGTGACCCAATGATTCCTCTATACATGGTCTCATTTACTTGAGGACCAGATTCATTAGCATCCAATTTTGAACTAGTCCCCATAGGAGTATCAATTGGTTTAGCATCCAACATCTGGTATTTCTTGAGCAGATCTCGAATGTACTTTTCTTGACTGATAAAAGTACCATTTGGAGTCTGCTTGATCTGCAACCCAAGGAAGAAGGTGAGTTCTCCCATCATGCTCATCTCAAACTCACAGCTCATTAGGTCCCCGAATTCTTGGCAGAGAGAGTTGGTTGTGGCCCCAAAAATAATGGCATCAACATATACGTGTACAATCAGAAGGTTCTTTCCCCTCATTTTCAAGAACAATGTACTATCTATTTTGCCCCTCTTGTATCCATGACTGAGTAGAAACTCGGATAGCCTCTCATACCAGGCCCTTGGTGCTTTCATTAGGCCATAAAGGGTCTTGTCTAGCTTCATCACATGAACTGGAAAGTCAGTATGCTCAAAACCTGGTGGTTGTTTCACAAATAATTCCTCCTCGAGGTATCCACTTAGAAAGGCACTTTTCACATCCATTTGAAATAACTTAAACTCCATGAAAGTAGCAAAAGCAATAAGAATTTTGATAGCTTCCATCCTGGCAACCGGTGCAAATGTTTCATCAAAATCAATGCCTTTTTCCTGACTGAATCCTTAAACCACAAGTCTGGACTTATTTCTTGTGATAGTGTCATTTTCATCTAGCTTGTTTCTGAATATCCACCTGGTCCCTATCACTGGTCTATTAGAGGGCCTTGGGACCATATGTCAAACTTTACTTTTCTCAAATTGAAGCAATTCTTCTTGCATGGAAATCACTCAGTCTACATCTTTGAGAGCTTCTTTTACGTTCTTAGGTTCAATAGAGGAAAGAAATGCAACGAATGACATATGATTTCTAGTCTTTGACCTGGTTTATATTCCAGAATCCAAAGGAGAAACCAAATTATCCATTAGGTGAGATGACTGATGTTTCCATCTTATCGTTCTTCCTGAAGGTTGACTCTGACTGCTTCTTGCACCAGGGCTACTTTCTTCATTTGATTGAGGAATGTCAATTGCTTGATCATTTTCATCGATAACTTCATCGGGTTCTCTGAATGACGTACCAGGATCCTCAGTGTTCTCCCTATCTGCATCTCCACTTTCATTCATATCAGAAATTGAGAGATCATAGATTAGACTCTCTTTAAAGTTGAAGTAATTCTTCCAGATTAGAAACATCCTTATCACAAAGATTCTCAGGATTTCCTGATTCATCAAAAATAATATGCACACTTTCTTCAACACAAAGGGTCCTTTTGTTGAATACTCTGTATGATTTACTATTGGTAGAGTACCCAACAAAAATACCTTCATCACTTTTTGATTCAAACTTTCCAACAACTTCCTTGCCATTGATGAGCACAAAGTACTTGCATCCAAAGACTCTCATATGACTGATACTGGGTTTCCTTCCAAACAAGAGTGGGTAGGGGTCTTGTTTTTAATGGACCTGATCAGACATCTGTTAGTCACATAACATGTTGTGTGACAGCTTCAGCCTAGAAATTATTGGCAAGACCAGATTCAATCAACATAGTCCTTTCAATTTCCACAAGAGTTCTATTTTTCCTTTCCACAATTCCATTTTGTTGAGGAGTCCTAGGAGCAGAAAAATTATGATGTATATATTCAGTAGCACAAAAATCATCAAGCTCTGAGTTTTCAAACTCTGTTCCATGATCAAACCTGATCCCTGCAACCTTGCTTCCCAACTTATTTTGAACTTGCTTAAGAGAATTATCAATAACTCAGTAGCTTCATCTTTGGACCTCAAAAACTTCACCCAGGTATATCCTGAATAGTCGTCAACAATTACCAGAATGTACTTCTTGCCATCACGACTTTGCACTTGGACTGGACCGCAGAGATCGACGTGAACAAGTTCAACAGGCCTAGAAGTACTGACCTTATTTTTGGATTTGAAAGAGCTTCTTGACTGTTTCCCTTTTGCACAAGTTGTGCACACTTTGACACTATTGAAGTTGATCCTTGGTAGTCCTCGAACCAGGTCCTTCGACACTAGTTTGTTCTGCAGAGATGGACTAACATGTCCCAATCTTCTATACCACAGATCACTTGATTCTTCCTGAACTCTGAGACAGGTAAGATTGTCCGCTTTGGTAGTTCTGAGATCAGCCACATACATGTTTCTACACCTTTTGGCTGTGAGGATCACTTCATTAGTCAACAAGTTAGTTGCAATACACTTGTCGGATAAAAACTTCACCTCATTCCCTTTGTCACAAATTTGAGATACACTAAGAAAACTGTACTTTAAACCATGAACATAGTACAAATCTTCAATAGCTTTCTCAAGAGACTTTCCAATTTTGCCAATTCCCATAATGTACCCTTTCTTTCCATCACCAAAATACACACTACCACCTTGAACTTCTTTCAATGAGAGGAATGTTTTAGTCCTACCAGTCATATGCTTGGAGCATCCACTATCCATGAACCAACATTGGTTGTTCCCCCCAGACTGTTCCTAAACAAAGCTTATTTGTTAGTTTTGGGAACTCACTTTTGTCTGAGTTCCCAATAAGGAGACAAAGGCACTATCAGATTTTTCTTGGTCCAGACAGGCAATTGTCTAATACTTCGTTTGGATTTGGGACCTGGTCCCATGTGGACTTTCTTACACCCAGAGTACTCAGAATGTTGTTTTCTCAGAGTTCTTTCAAGGACTTCATAATTGGTTTTTAAGTGACCATTTCTACCACAGTGTAAGCATACTAAATTATCAACTACAAAAATGTATTTTATGGGGATTATAGAGAGGATCAATTTTGTTCACATAACTAGTCCTTTTTCTCATATCCCCTGTGGTTAGTCATCTCCCCCAAGAGCTTTGATAAAGTGGTCCATTTCAAGAACTTATTTAAATCATCCTTAACCTTGACCAAGTCCTTCTCTAGCACAACATTCCTTTATAGGGAAAGCATTAACTTTAACTCAGAGTCTTTCAGTTTATCCTCTAGGACAACTTCATTTTCACTGATTTTACCTTTTAATTTAACACCAGATCTAGACTTACTCTCCATCAAGCTTAAAAGCTCATCTTTCTCAGCTTCTAAAGCTAAAACTTCCACCTCTAATTCAGATATTTGATTGGTTAAAACAATGTTTTCACCTTGAGAAACATCAACACTATTGTTCAACAAATCTTTATCAGTAGTTAGCTTACAGATAGAGTCAATGAGAACACAGGAGAGTTTTTTTAGTTTTTTGGTAGAATAAAGATCTAAATTCCTCTTCCTCTTCTTCATCATCAGATTGTGTCATGAATGCAAATAGTTTGTTGAAGATCTCATCATCATCTTTCACAACTAACATAGAAGAACCTTCAGGATGTTCTGCTTCCTCTAAGTCACTAGAAGAGTTGCCCCAAACTCCCAGAGCTTTTATCACTATCTTGCCAGCTGCATCCTTCCTTCGGAATTTTTCAGGAACCTGGTCCTTCCTCTTATCTTTTCCAAGCTTTGAACTGTCTTTGTAGTCATTCTTGCTGTGAGGACACTCTCTGACATAATGCCCTAGCTTTCCACACCCATGACACAACCCCACATTGTTCTAAAATCTTCCAGCATTCTCTTTCTTAATGAACCCATTGTTCCTTCTTATGATCTTTTTGAACCTTTTGGTGAGATACGCCATGTCCTACCATCAATCTCATCATCACTATTAGTTGATTTTAGAGCTAAATATTTGTCCTTGCCTTCTCTCTTGGCAGTATCATGTTGCTTGTTCAGCTCACACGTTTGAAGGTTACCAATGAGAACATCCGTTGTCAGGGTCTTCAAGTCCTTTGCTTCTGTAATCGCATCAACCTTGCTTTCCCAGGATTTGGCAAGTACCTTAAGAATCTTTCTTGCTTGCTTTGACTGATTGGTTCACCCAAACACTTCAGCTCATTGGTTATAATCGTGAATCTAGCATGCATATCATCTATAGATTCCCCTTCCAACATTATGAAGTTTTCATACTGAGAAGTGAGGATATCAACTTTAGATTCTATCACCTGTTCGGTCCCCTCATGAGAATTTTTTAAGCAATCTCATATCTCCTTTGCAGATTCACAGGAAGATATCCTGTTGTACTCTTCAACTCCAATACCGTACACAATCAACTTCTTAGCTTTGTAGTTCTTTTAAATCTTCTTTCGATCTGCTTCAGAGTATTGTTGCCTTGTTTTGGGAACCAATCTGATTTTCTCACCTTCCTTGACTTCTACAGTAGGAATGTTGGTCCATCAAGAACAATATCCCACAACTCACTGTCCTCAACTACAAGAAAGTCGTGCATTTGATTTTTCCACCATCCATAAAACTGACCATTGAATCTTGGAGGTTTGATGGATGATTGTCCTTCTTCTAGATTAAGTGGAGCAGTCATATCTTCACATAATCTCTAGGTGCAAACCATTTAGAGATCCCTACTCTGATATCACTTGTTAAGAAAATATGAGTCCATAACAGTAAGGGACCAGGTCCCTAGAAATAGCACAAGCACAAATCTAAATAAAGAAAAATAGCAAGAAACTTAACACAAAATTTAACCTGAAAAAACTCCTTACTCAAGGGAGGAACAACCGCAATTTGTCCCATAGGGTTTTCAACACCCAAAAATCCACTAAATGAATGAGCAAAGTAGTCAAATACAACACACACACGGTTTATTTGCCTAACTCCCTTACCATTTCCATTGCAACCCCAGTTACAAGACATGAGCAACAAGACCAAACACAAATCTACACTCTCACCACCTAGATGAAGTTAGACTTCTATCCAAAACACCTCAAAGCCTAAGCACACCAAGAGGTCTACCGCAAACAACCAAAATATACTTCAATGATCAGCTTTCCTTTATAGACTAGGAAATGATCTTACAATGTTACAACATGACACAACAAAATACATAAAAGGAAGCTATAGACTTCTTCTATCAGGTCCCTCCAACGTACATGTCGAGTTTTTCAATAGGAGCCGAAAGGAACTTTTAGAACAAGAAGAATATCAACTTTGTGAATCTTGCCAAAAGTTGTTTTTTTTCCTTGGACATGCTCCTTTTATATTGTCAAGGTAACCCTCAAAGAACCGCTAGTTCTTTAGTACAAATGAAGGTGACATTTCACCAACCAAAACAACTTTAACAGTTGTATCCCGCACAACCCTCTGTAGGTCAATCTGATTGTCGACCTGGTCCTTGAGTAGGTTTGTTAATCATCAAAACAGTTACGACTGTTAATTATTCAGATAATGGGGAACTCACTAGTCCTTTTGATGTTGTCAAAGGGCTTAGACAAGGGGATCCCATGACTCCCTTTCTATTTGCTATCTTTATGGAACATTTGGGCAGAGGAGTTAAATCTCTCCCAGCAAACTCAGGATTTACATACCATCCCAAATGTGATAAACTTGGTATTACCTATTTTAGCTATGTGGATGATCTACTTCTTTTTGCTAAGGGTGACTTGGATTCTATTTCTACCATTTATCTGGCCTTTCAAAAAATTTCTGCTTTTTCTGGGTTACAAGCAAACTTGGATAAGAGTTTTGTGTATTTTGAAGGAGTAACACAAGTTGTTAGATATCAAATTGTGTCCCAGCTAGAATTTGCTCGAGGTGAAATGCCTTTTAAATATCTAGGGGTACCTCTATTAACCAAAAAGATGTCTCTTATACAACGGCAACCACTTAATGATAAGATAGTTACAAGGATCTAGTTTTGGACAGCAACTTTCTTATGCAGGTAGAATACAGCCGGTACAAACAATTTTATTTGGTCTACAAGCTTTCTGGTCCTAGTTATTTCAAATGCCAACTAAGGTTTTGAAGACTATAGAGGCACATTGTAGAAGCTACATTTGGTCAGGGATTAATGTTATTACTAAAAAGGCCTTAATATCATGGGAGAGGTTGTGCACTCCTTAATGTGTAGGTGGTATGAACTTGATCAACCTCCAGCTATAGAACAAGGTTGCCTTTGCTAAAAAATTTTAGGACTTGGAACATATAAGCAAGACAAAATGTGGATAAAATGAGTGCATAATTATTATATAAAAGGCGAACCAATCCAAGATTTTGCTTTACACACAGCAAGCATGTTGGATAATTAAAAAGATTATGGTAACTGACATAATTTGGAGAAATATTCAGCAACCTCTAAAGGCAAGACAAAGTATCATTCGACAAGTTCATTCATAGTTATTGGAAGTTACATAAAAGGGTACCATGGAAGGTTA
>JBCEWC010020621.1:0-10848 GCA_038996855.1 Solanum aculeatissimum
TAGGCCACCAACTAGCCCATTTTGTGTTCGGCCACTTAAACTCAACCCGTGGCTACCAAAACTTAACCATGACCAGTGCTACATCATATAAGGCCAACCATAAGGAGATTTCAAAATATTTTGGGTTGTTACACTATTCCTTCTAATCGTATGGCCCCGGCGAAATTGAAAGAGTTAAAAGATCAATTGAAAGATTTGCTAGAAAAAGGGTATATTAGGCCGAGTATCTCACCTTGGGGTGCTCCTGTGTTATTTTTGTGGAAGAAGGATGGGTCCCTCCGAATGTGTATTAATTACCAAAAATTGAACAAGGTGACCATTAAGAATAGGTACCTGTTTCCTAGAATTGATGATTAATTTGACCGACTTCAAGAAGCTACTCAATTCTCCAAGATAGATCTTTGTTTGAGTTATCATCAATTGAAGGTATGGGAGTGTGATATTCCCAAGATGGCATTTCAGACTTTTTTTGGTCATTTTGAATTTGTGGTGATGTCATTTGGGTTGACTGATGCTCCGGCTGTATTTATGGATCTTATGAATCGGGTATTCAAGCAATGCCTTGATAATTTTATGGTTGTCTTCATTGATGACATCTTTATTTACTCCCGTAGTGAACAAGAACATATGGATAATTTGAGATTGGTTCTTCAAACATTGAGAGAGAAGCAATTGTATGCCATATTTGGAAAATGTGAATTTTTGTTGGAAGAAGTTTCTTTCCTTGGTCATGTGGTGTCCGGTGATGGTATTAAGATTGATCCTAAAAAAATTGAAGCGGTGAAGGATTGGCCTAGACCATTGACTCCTTCGGATATTCGAAGCTTTTTTGGTCTAGCCGGTTATTATAGAAGGTTCATTGAAGGTTTTTCCTCTATAGCGTCTCCGTTGATGAAGTTGAATCAAAAGAAGGCTAAATTTGTATGGTCGAATAAATGTGAGAAAAGTTTCCAAACTTTGAAGGATCGACTTACATCGGGTCTGATTTTGACCTTGCCTAATGGGTTAGATGGGTTTGTGGTATATTCTGATGCATCACGTATTAGTTTGGGTTGTGGTATATGTGTCCTGACAATTGAAGGTGCATGAACAAAATTACCCAACCCATGATCTTAACTTGGTGGCGGTGGTATTTGCTTTGAAACTTTGGCGACATTATTTATATGGGGTTCATGTGGATGTCTTCACCGATCATAAGATCTTGCAATATGTGTTAACGCAAATAGACCTTAATTTGAGGCAAAGGAGGTGGTTGGAACCCTTCAAGGACTATGATATAAGTGTTCTTTATCACCCCGGCAAGGCTAATATTGTGGTGGATGCCCTTAGTAGGATTTCTATGGGGAGTATGACTCATGTAGAAGAAGGGAAGAAGGAGATAGTGAAAGATGTGCACCGTTTGGCTAGGTTGGGTGTAAGATTGGGTGAATCCAAAAATTGTGGAATTCGTATTCTAGGTGGATCTGAGTCCTCCTTAGTGGTTGATGTTAAGAAGAAACAAGGCTTAGATCCTTCCTTAGTTGAGTAGAAAAAGTTGGTTGTCGATGGCAAGATTGAGGTTTTCTCCCAAAGGGGAGATGGTGTACTACAGTACCAAGACCGTTTGTGTGTTTTGGATGTTGATGGCCTAAGGGAGATTATTATGAAAGAGGATCATAATTCTCAATATTCTATTCATTCGGGATGTACCAAGATGCACCTAGACTTGAGAGAATTGTATTGGTGGCATGGTATGAAGAAGGATGTGGCTAAATTTGTGTCGAAATGTTCTAATTTCCAACAAGTTAAAGTGGAACATCAAAGGCCCAGTGGTTTGATCCAAGATATTAAAATTCCTACTTGGAAGTGGGAAGATGTGAACATGGACTTTGTGGTTGGGTTACCCCGCACTTGGAGACAATTTGTTTTCAAATGGGTTGTGGTTGATATAATGACCAAGTCGGCTCACTTCCTACCAATTAAAACTTCCTATAGTGCCGAGGAGTATACAAAAATATATATTTGAGAATTGGTAAGATTTCATAGTGTACCAAGGTCTATCATATCGGATTGTGGCACTCAAGTTACTTCTCATTTTTGAAAATCTTTCCAAAAGGGACTTGGCACTAAGGTCAAGTTGAGCACCGCATTTCATCCTCAAACTGATGGACAAGCCAAAAGAACAATTCAAACTTTGGAAGATATGTTAAGGACTTGTGTGGCGGAGTTCAAAGGAAATTGGGATGATCATATACCTCTCATCGAATTTGCTTACAACAATAGTTTTCATGCTAGCATCGGTATGGCCCCTTTTGAGGCCTTGTATGGTAAGAGGTGTAGGTCTCCGGTTGGTTGGTTTGAAATAGGTGAGGCAGTCTTCTTAGGCCCGGACTTGGTTTTTGAGGCCATTGAAAAGGTGAAGTTAATTATAGAAAGGTTGAAAATGGCCCAAAGTCACCAAAAGTCTTATTCAGATGTTAGAAAGACGGATCTTAAATTCAATGTTGGGGATTGGGTGTATGTGAAGGTGTCCCCCATGAAAGGCATCATGCGTTTTGGCAAGAAGGGCTAGTTGAGCCCCCGGTACGTTGGACCTTATGAAATGGTAGAACAGGTTAGCAATGTGGCTTATGGGTTGGACTTTCCCTTGGACATGAGATCTATTCATCCAGTATTCCATGTGTCTATGTTGAGGAAGGTTTTTGGTGATCATAAGGCCATTGCACCTTTTGAGGGTGCGACGGTTGAAGAGAACTTGACCTATGAAGAGGTGCCAATTGAGATCTTGGATATGCGAGTGAAGCGGCTTCACAACAAGGAGCTAGCTTCGGTCAATGTGTTTTGGAGGAACCAAGACGTGAAGAGTGCGACATTGGAAGCGGAGTTGGACATGATGGAGCGATATCCCTATCTCTTCCAATCTACTCAAGCCTAAGGTACTAGGTTCTATCCTTGTATGGTCTTAAATAATTAAATTCCTGAGTTTCATGACATTGCATGCATACATGAGCACGAAAATGATTTAAATGATGTTTTGACATGAGTTTTGAAAAACTTTTGAAATGATGCATGATTTGTTATGAGTTTGATAAAAATGTCTCTTGTTTGATTATTTTCCTCAAGCCGTAAATCTTTGTTCATTCGAGGACGAATGTTCCCAAGGAGGAGATGACGTAACAATCAAAAATCTTTGAACTTCGTAATGATTGGTCAAGGATAGTGTTAAACTTGTTGTGGTTGAGTTTTGGTAGCCATGGGTTGAATTTAAGTGGCCGAATACATAATGGACCTTTTGGTGAGACTGTGAAGCCGTTTGGGCAGTGTACGTTGAAAAATCATATTTTTTTGTACGGGATGAATTGTCTGAGCTTCTATATATCAAATTGAATCTCTTTGAGTTATCTTCGCAACGCAACTGGTTTCACTCAATTCGAAGTTTGTATGAGAAAGGTATGGCTAAAGCAGTGAGACTGCTCATAATTAGAAGGACGCTGGAAACAAGGTTCGGAGAATGGGGTAAAGGCTAGAATACGGACTGTGTGAGGGTCCACCGTCCATGGGGGTGCTCGTGTGATGGTCTAGTGAGCTCCTGGTGGTCATTACCCCAGCCAAGGTCCAAGGCAAATCCTACAGACCACCCCACAATCTGTGAGACACCTCACGGCCCGTGAGGGGTCTCGTGAAGTGGGGCAGAACCTTGGAAGAATTTTGGGGCTGGACCCCGAGCCAAGTGTAGCTCCATGGAACAGTACACATTCCATGTGCAGCCACACGGTCCGTGAGTCCCTCCGTGAAGTGTTCCAGAAAGTCCCTCGAGAGTTCGAGTCGAAGTCGAGGCCAAGTGTGGCCTCACAGTTCAGTACACGGACCGTGTACCAGTTGACGGGCATTGTATCCCTTTCGTGAGACCCTGTTTCAGTTAATTAGTCTATTTCATTAATGGTTAATTCCTAATTTAATTAGATTCTATGCCCCTTTTAGGCTTTCTAAGGTCCCCTAAAGCTAATCCTAAACCTTTTTCATCCATTCTAACCCTCTTCAATCCATTTTGAATATCTCTCAAACCTCTTGACCTTCAGTGATGAAAGCTTGGAGAAATTTGGAGAAAATCATCTTGGTTGTTAAATCCTTCAATTCTCTTGGTCAAATTCAAGGTATGTGGGTTTGATTTATGGATTCCCTTTCATCCATGAAGACCCAAGAACCCCCTCTTTAAATTATGATTTTAAGTTTTCTTTAAGGTTGGGTTCTTTAAATTTTGAAATATATAATTGATTGGGATTATGTGTTGTAGAAATTAGGTGATTAAATGTTGAATTAAGTTTGAATTATATGAATATTTAATGGTTTTGAGGATGATAAAGTTATGCATGTCCCCTTACTCTTGAACTATGCATGGGTAGTGGCTAAACTATGTTTTGGAGGTTGGTTTGACTTGAATTTCTCATGAACTATTCTTGGTTTGAATTTAATGTTTAAATTCTAGTATCCATGCTATTCTCATTGTCCCTTATGGAATTTCATGCATGATTCATGGATATTTTGATGAATATTTTGAAATGGGCTAAGTTTCAAACATGTTTATGACTATGATTTTGAACAAGTATGGGTTATGACTAAGTTGTGATCACACAAAGTCTATGATATAGATCTTTGAGCAACAGAAGTGTTTACACCAATATGATGTGACAAGAATGACAAGTATGGAGCTACTCTTATGCATGAAGTTTGACATGAAAGTTGTTTTGGCGTTTTAGCCCATGATGCATGATTATGAAATATATTTGACTCTTGTTAAGTATGCATAGGAGTAATAAAAGTGATTTGTCTTTTAAGCCTAATTATGCATGGTTTGATGTTCATATGTCAAGTTTCTATTTTAAAAGCATGTATATGTATATGTATTCTTGTGGGATGATGACTTTGTACCGAGAAGGATTGGAGTAGTAAGTGGGCTATCCCCAAGGGTCCCACACCTTTCTCAAAACTATGTGCCAACGTAGGTTGCTACCGAAATAGGAGACCCATAAGGTATGCTTTGATATGATATGATATGTTATGTAAATCCTTCCAAAATGGGAGACCCGTAAGGAAGGTGGCCATCACACTGAAATGGGAGGCCCGTAAGGCGTGGTGTATATTACCTTTGGCAAGTAATCTTCTCCGATCCAATGGGAGGCTTCATTGGGCAAGTTCATGTTGTAGCTCACATGAATTTGGATGTTAGTTATGGTTCCATCCCCTCTATATACTAAGCATTATGGAATTTCATGCATCATGATCAACATGGCATATTGATATATTGTACTTTCTTATATTCACTTCTATATATGTGCCCTTACCATGTAGGTCGTTATAGGTTCATGTGCATATGCATTTTCATGCCCGCATACTTAGTGCTTTATTTTGCTAACCCATACTCTTATCTACATGTTCTAACCATGTAGGTACTGGCGACAACCTCTATCTACCTTTGCACGACAAGTGACTCTATTGAAGCTATTTGCTTGTAGTGAGCCCTTTTGTTCAAGGGAAATAGCCACTTTCTATCTACCTAGTGTTGTTCTTACTTTTCTTTACTCATGTATTAAGGGTGAGCCTCAAACTATGTCGAGGCCGCGCTTATTTTATGTAGAGGCTTGTTGGACAAATTAAAATCTTGTACGTTGGATTGTATTTGTTGGATATTATGACTATTGAGCCATTATGATTTATAATTTTTAGTTATGGAAATGGTATTGATTATGCTTATGACTTGATGATGGGATTACGTGTTGGTTATGTGCTTATGTGGAAAGTCCCATAAACCCGGTGTGCCCCCATTGCTTGACTCCTACTTACCCGCCCCTTAGAAATACTTTGTGATTCATGCTCATCCCATCCCCGATAACATCCCCATAACTTGAGTCCAAAGGTCTGTTTCCCCTAGAATTATGTGTTATGTGTTTACGTTTCTGTGCTTCTGAACCAATGATGTGCGTGATGATGTTATGATTGTTTGATCGAGGACTTTCGGGTTCTCCTTTACCATGTCACATCTAGGTCTCTTATTTGGGTCGTGACATGCAACATGGTAGGGTGATAGATTATGCATCTCGGTAATTGAAAGTGCATGAGCAAAACTATCCGACCCATCATCTTGAGTTGGCGGTGGTGGTGTTTGCTTTGAAAATTTAGTGACATTATTTGTATGGGGTTCATGTGGATGTCTTCACCGATCACAAGAGTTTGCAATATGTGTTCACCCAAAGAGACCATAATTTGAGGCAAAGGAGATTGTTGGAACTCCTCAAGGATTATGATATGTGTGTCCTTTATCACTCCGTAAAAGCTAACGTTGTGGCGGATGCCCTTAGTAGGCTCTCTATAGGAAGTGTGACTAATGTGGAACAAGGGAAGAAGGAGATAGTGAAAGATGTGTACTGTTTGGATAGGTTGGGTGTGAGGTTGGACCAATCCAACAATGATGGAATTCTTGTTCAAGGTGGATCCGAGTCTTCCTTAGTAGTTGATGTTAAGACGAAACAAGATCAAGATCCTTCCTTGGTAGAGTTGAAGAAGTTGGTTGCCGATGGAAAGATTAATGTTTTCTCCCAAGGGGGAGATGGTGTGCTACGATACCAAGACTGTTTGTGTGTTCCAGATATGGATGGTTTAAAGGAGATTATCATGAATGAGGATCATAATTCTCAATACTCTATTTATTCGGGATCTACCAAAATGCATCGAGATTTTAGAGAGTTGTATTGGTGGCATGTTATAAAGAGGGACATAGCAAGTTCGTGTCAGAATGCCCTAATTGCCAACAAGTAAAAGTGGAACATCAAAGGCCCGGTGGTTTGACTCAAGATATTGAAATTCCAACTTGGAAGTGGGAAGATGTGAACATGGATTTTGTGATTGGGTTACCTCGCACTCGGAGATAGCTCGATTTTATATGGGTTGTAGTTGATAGGATGACTAAGTCGGCTCACTTCTTACCGGTTAAAACTACCTATAGGGGCGAGAAGTATGCCAAGGTTTATATTCGGGAGTTGGTGAGATTGCATGGTGTGCCGAGGTCCATTATATTGGATTGTGGTACTCAATTCACTTCTCATTTTTGGAAGCCTTTTCAAAAGGGACTTGGTACTACGATCAAGTTGAGCATCACATTTCATCCTCAAATCGATGGGCAAGCCAAAAGGGTGATTCAAACCTTAGAAGATATGTTGAGGGCTTGTTGTCACGACCCGGATAGATGACCTAGATGTGACATGGGGAAGGAGAACCCAAAAGTCATCAATCAAGCCATCATAGCATCATTACTCACATCATCGGTTTGGAAGCGCGGAAAGTAAACACATAACACATAATTCTAGGGGAAATGGGGCTTTGGACTCAGGCTATGGGGAAGTTTCCGGGAATGGGATAAGCATGAATCACATTGCACATAGCAAGTATTTCTAAGAGGCGGGTATGTAGGACTCAAGCTATGGGGGCATAACGGGTTAGGGCAATTTCCACATAAGAACATTCCTAAGATTCACAATCCCATAAACATTTCATAAGCATAATCGAATCATCATTTCCATAAAAAAATCCCAATAGTTATAATATCCCAATAAAACATAATACAACGTGCAAGAGTTTAGTGTGTTCAACATAGCCTCTACATAAGAAAGAGCGGGGCCTCGACATAGTTTGGGGCTCACCCTCAATAGATGAAATATAAGAAAATAAGCAATTACAAGGAAGATAGAAGGTGGTTATTGACCTTGTACAAAAGGGCTCACCAAAAGCTAAAAACTCCAAGGATGTCACTCGTCGTCCGTCGAAAGATAGAAGTCGTCACCGGTCCCTGCATGGTTAGAACATGTAGATAGAGTATGGGTTAGCACAGAATATCTGCTAAGTATGCGGACATGAAATACATATGACAATATTGTATGACCAAACAAGATGACAAGGGGACAAGTGATAAGAAAGGAATGGACATAACCAAAGGGAATATAATATAGCAATATATCATGCCATGATGCATGAAATTCAACCTAAAATCATATTATAGCGGGGATGTTGCCTCAACCGACACCGAAGGATACCCAAGCGAGCTACTACTTGGATACGGACTACTTTCCAGGTAGGTCCCTAATCACCCTTCAACAAGGGGAAACAAACAAGCCATCCCATCTAGGGAGATATCCCATGTTAGCACATGGTTTGACGGAAAGGAGTATAGACACTTGGAGATAGTCTACCCCGACTCTAATCCCTCATCTACATAGCTTATCATATCAAGCCTTCATAACATATCAAAGTGGTGCAAGCACCCAAAATGCTCAAACAGCCATAGCAAGAGACTATGTGATCACAAGCCTTAACATATCGTATCATAACAAGAGGTCCATTCCCTTAACAAGAGTTTCATCATAACCATTCTTAAATACAATGCCATGAATGAGAGATCAAGTGCATGGGTAAGGGAGGATTCAAACTTTAAACCATAATTCGATCGATACTTCAACATAATTCATGATAAAACCCCAATTCAAAACATAATGCAAGTTACCCGTGCATATTAAACCATTAAAGGGACATGCACATTGATCCTTCAAGAATTTCCACGCATTTCATCAAATTCAAACTTAAATCATCATTAAATCACCTAATTTCTACAGCCCACAACTCAATTCATTTAAACACTTCCAAAATTTAAAGAACCCATAATTAAAGAAAGCTTAAAATCATAATTTAAAGAGGAGGGTTCTTGGGTCTTCGTGGATGAAAGGGAATCCATGAATCAAACTCACATCCCTTAAAATTAGTCAAGCGAATTGGATGATTTCACAACAAGAATGATGTTCACCAAATTTCTTCATGATTTCATCAATGGAGGTCAAGAGGATTGAGAGAATTTTGGAATGAATTCAAGAGTGTTAAAATGGATGAAAAGGGATTAGGGTTTGATTTAGTGGGTTTAGGAGACCTTAGAAAGCCTAAAAGGGGCATGGGATCTAATTAAATTATGAATTAATCATTAATGAAACGGACTAAATCACTGAAGACAATGTCACACGGAAGGCACACAGTGCCCATTTACTGGTCAATGGGTCGTGTACCTGCCCGTGAGACTTCACTTGGTCTCGTCTTCGGCTCAAACTCTTGGGGGACTTTCTGGATCACTCCACGGGGGTCTCATGGACCGTTTATCTATACAAGGACTGTGTATTGGTCCATAGAGCATCACTTGGTCCAGTGTCCAGCCCAAAACCTTGGCTAACATTTTGCCTCACTTCACGGGACCCCTCACGGGCCGTGAAGGGTCATACGGAATGTGAGGTGGTCTGTGGGACCTTACTTGGTCCATGGCTTGGACCCTAGCCACTAGGAGGTCACTAGAAGAACCCACGAGCACCCCCCACGGACCATGGACCACCAAACGGTCTGTGGTCCCACCCTTAGCCCATGTTCTAGAACCCTTTTATAGTGTCCTTCCAATTATGGGCAGTCTCACTGCCAGGGCCGTAACTTTCACATCCGAACTCTGAATTGAGTGAAACCAGTTGCGTTACGAAGATAACTCAAAGAGATTTGATTTGATATATATCAGCCCACTTGATTCATGCCGTACTAAAAGATGTGGCTTTTTAAAGTCCACTGCCCAACCAGCCTTACTACTTCACCAAATGATCCTTTTTGAATCCGGTCACTTAAATACAACCCATGGCTACCAACATTTAACCATGACTAGTTTAAAACTACCCTTGACTAATCATTATGAAGTTCAAAATTTTTTGGATCGTTACATCATCTCCCCCTTGGGAACATTCGTCCTCGAATGAGCAAAACTACGACTTGAGGACAACAATCAAAACAAGAGATATTTTAACCACAACTTATAATGGATCATGCGTCATTTCAAAAAGTCATTAAAAACTCATGTCAAAACATTATTTAAACCATTTTTGTGGTCATGTATGCATGCAATTTCATGAAACTCAAGAATTTAAATAATTGGGACCATAGAAGGATAGAACCTAGTACCTTAGGCTTGAGTAGATTTGAAGAGATAGGGATATCGCTCCATCATGTCCAACTCTGTTTCCCATATTGCACTCTCCACGTCTTGGTTCCTCCAAAGCATCTTGACCTAAGCTACATCCTTGTTGTGAAGCCGTTTCACTTGCCTATCCACGATCTCAACCGGCATCTCTTCATAGGTCAAATTCTCCTCAACCATCACACCCTCCAAAGGTGTAATGGCCTTAGGATCACCAACCAACTTCCTCAACATAGACACGTGGAATACCGGATGAATGGAGCTCATGTCCAAAGGAAAATCCAACCAATAAGCCACATTGATGGCCCGTTCCATAATCTTATAAGGTCCGACGTACCGGGGGCTCAACTTGCCCTTTTTGCATAACGCATGATGCCTTTCATGGGGGACTCTTTCACATACACCCGATCACCAATATGAAATTCGGGATCTCTCTTCCTAACATTTGAATAGGACTCTTGGTGACTTTGAGTGGTCCTCAATCTCTCCCTAATCAACTTCATATTTTCTATGGCCTCAACCAGAAAATCCGAGCCTAACAATGTCGCCTCACCTATTTCAAACCAACCAACAAAAGATCTACATCTCCTACCATATAAAGTTTCAAATATAGCCATACCAATGCTAGCATGGAAACTATTATTGTACGTAAACTCAATAAGAGCTCGATAATCATCGCAATTTCCTTTGAATTCCAACACACAAGCCCTCAACATGTCCTCCAAGGTTTGAATCGTCCTTTAGGCTTGGCCATCGGTTTGAGGATGAAATGCAGTGCTCAACTTGACCTTAGTACCAAGTCCCTTTTGAAAAGACTTCCAAAAATG
>JBCEWC010020622.1:0-10848 GCA_038996855.1 Solanum aculeatissimum
TTGAAGAGTGTTAGAATGGATGAAAGGGGATTAGGGTTTGATTTAGGGGTGATAGGAGACCTTAGAAAGGCTAAAAGGGGCATTGCATTTAATTAAATTATGAATTAACCCTTTATGAAACGGAGGGCATCACTGAACACAGGGTCTCACGGAGGACCCCCAGTGGTCGTATGTTGGCTCATGGGTCGTGGTCCTGCTCGTGAGACCACACTTGGTCCAGAGCCCAACCCTGCACCTTGGAAACTTTCTGGATCAACTCACGAGACCCTTTACGGACCGTGAATGGTCACACGGACCGAGAAATGGTTTGTGGGACCACACTTGGTCCATGTCTTGGCCCCTAACCCCAAGGAGCACACTGGAAAAACCCACAAACATCACCATGGACCGTGGACCACCAAAGGGTCCGTGGTACCACCCTTAGACCCCATTCTGGAACCCTTTTCTAGCGTACCTCCAAGTGTGGGCATTCTCACTGCAAAGGCCATAACTTTCACATTCGAACTCCAAATTGAGTGAAACTAGTTGTGTTACGAAGATAACTCAAAGAGTTTCGATTCGATATATAAAATCCAACACAGTTCATCTTGTTCCAAAAGATATGGATTTTCAAATTCCACTACCCAACTAGCCTTACAACTCCACCAAAACAATCCTTTTGAGTCCGACCACTTGAATGCAGCCCATGGCTACAAAACTTCAACCATGACAAGTTCAACACTAATCAAGACCAACCATTATGAAGTTCAAAATTTTTTGGGTCGTTACATCATCTCTTCCTTGGGAACATTCATCCTCGAATGACCTAAAACTACGACTTGAGGACAACAACTAAACAAGAGACATTTTAACCACAACTCGTAATGGACCATGCATCATTTAAAAAGTCTTTCAAAACTCATGTCAAAAAATCATTTAAAATAATTTCGTGCTCATGTATGCATGCAATATCATGAAACTCAAGAATTTAAAGAATTAGGACCATAAAAGGATAGAACCTAGTACCTTAGGCTTGAGTATATTGGAAGAGATAGGGATATCGCTCCATCATGTCCAACTCCGCTTCTCACGTTGCACTCTCCACATCTTGATTCCTCCAAAGCACCTTGACCGAAGCTACATTCTTTTTGCAAAGCCGCTTCACTTGCCTATCAAAAATTTCAACCAACACCTCTTCATAGGTCAAATTCTCCTCAACCATTAAACCCTTCAAAGGTTTAATTACTTTAGGATCACCAACCAACTTCCTCAACATGGACACATGAAATATCGGATGAATGGAGCTCTTGTCCAAAGGCAATCTCATAAGGTCCGACATACCGGGGGCTCAACTTGCCGTTTTTGCCAAAACGCATAATGTATTTCATGGGGGATACTTTCACATACTCCCAATCACCAACATGAAATTCGAGATCTCTCTTCCTAACATCCGAATATGACTTTTGGGGACTTTGAGCCATCTTCAATCGCTCCCTAATCAACTTCACTTTTTCAATGGACTCAACAACCAAATCTAGGCCTAACAAGGACACCTCACCTATTTCAAACCAACCAACCGGAGATCTACATCTCCTACCATACAAAACATCAAATGGAGCCATACCAATGCTAGCATGAAAGCTATTGTTGTAGGAAAATTCAATGAGCGGTAGACGATTATCCCAATTTCCCTTGAATGCCAACAAATCTGCCCTTAACATGTCCTCTGAGGTTTTACTTGTTATTTCGGCTTGCTCATCGGTTTGAGGATAAAACACGGTGCTCAGCTTGACCTTAGTACCAAATTCCTTTTGAAAATACTTCCAAAAGGGAGAAGTAAATTAGGTTCCACGATCTTATATAATAGACCTCTGTATACCATGCAGTCTTACCAACTCCCGAATGTACACCTTAGCATACTCTTCGACACTATATGTAGTCTTAAACGGTAAGAAGTGAGCCAACTTATTCATCCTATCAACCACAACCCATATAGAATTAAATTGTCTTCGAGTACGAGGCAACCCTACTACAAAATCCATGTTCACATCTTCCCATTTCCAAGTAGGAATTTGAATACCTTGTGTCAAACCACCGGACCTTTAATGTTCCACTTTTACTTGTTGGCAATTAGGACATTCCGACACGAACGGGGTTATATCCCTCTTCATACCATGCTACTAATACAACTCTCTCAAATCTCGGTGCATTTTGGTAGATTCCGGATGAATAGAATATTGAGAATTATGAGCTTCTTTCCTGATAATATCCTTTAAGCCATCAACATCTGAAACACACAAATAGTCTTGGTACCGTAGAACACCATCTCCCCCTTGGGAGAAAACTTAAATCTCTCCATCGGCTACCAACTTGTTCAACTCTACCAAGGAAGGATCTAGGCCTTGTTTCATCTTAACATCAACTACCACGGAAGACTCGGATCCACTTTGAACAAGAATTTCACCATTTTCGGATTTGGCCAACCTCACACTCAACCTAGCAAACGGTGCACATCTTTCACTATCTCTTTCTTCCCTTCACCCACATGTGTCGCACTTCCCTATAGAGAGCCTACTAAGGGCATCCGCCACAACATTAGCTTTGTCGGGGTGATAAAGGACGCTCACATCATAATCCTTGAGGAGTTCCAACCATCTCCTTTGCCGAAAATTAAGGTCTCTTTGAGTGAACACATATTGCAAACTCTTGTGATCGGTGAAGACATCCACATGAACCCCTTATAAATAATGTCGCCAAATTTTCAAAACGTACACCGCCGCCGCCAACTCAAGATCATGGGTTAGATAATTTTGTTCATGCACCTTAAATTGTCGGAACGTATAAGATATGGCCTTACCATGTTGCATAAACACAAAACTCAAACCAATACGCGACACATCACAATATACCATAAACCCATCTAACCCATTTGGCAAGGTCAAAATCAGAGCCGATGTAAGTCGGTCTTTCAAATTTTGGAAACTCTTCTCAGATTCAGTTAAACTCACAAATTTGGCCTTCTTTTGAGTCAACTTAGTCAATGGAGATGCTATAGAGGAAAACCCTTCAATAAACCTTCTATAATAATCGACCAAACCAAGGAAGCTTCGAATATCTGAATGAGACAACGGTCTAGGCCAATCCTTCACCACTTCAGTTTTCTTAGGATCAACCTTAATAACATCATCATACACCATATGACCAAGGAAAGAAACTTCTCCCAACAAAAATTCACATTTGCTAAACTTGGCATACAATTTCTTCTCTCTCAACGTTTGAAGCACTGACCTCAAGTGGTCCATATGCTCTTGCTCACTACGAGAGTAAATCATGATGTCATCAATGAAGACTACCATAAAATTATCAAAGAATGACTTGAACACCCGATTCATAAGGTCTGTAAACATCGCCGGAGCATTAGTCAACCCAAACGACATTACCACAAACTCAAAGTGACCATAACAAGTTCGAAAGACCATCTTGGGAATGTCACACTCCCTCACTTTCAATTGGTGATAACCCAAATGGATATCTATTTTGGAGAAGTTAGTAGCCCCTTGAAGTTGGTCAAACAAATCATCAATTCTAGGCAACGGGTACCTATTCTTAACAGTGACCTTGTTCAATTACCGATAATCAATACACATTCGGAGAAAACCATTCTTCTTCCTCACAAACAACATGGGAGCACCCCAAGGTGAGATACTCGGCCTAATATAACCCTTTTCTAACAGATCTTTCATTTGATCTTTTAAGTTCTTCAACTCTGTCGAGGTCATATGATAAGGAGAAATAGAGATAAGCTGAGTACCCGGAAGGAGATCTATTCCAAAATCTACTTCTCTATCGGGAGGAATACCAAACAAGTCCTCGAGAAACTCATTAACCACCAGAACGGATTCAAGCTTAAGTGACTCACCCTCCACATCTCTAACCCACACAATGTGATAAATGCACCCCTTACAAATCATCTTTCAAGCTTTGAGGTAGGAAATAAACCGACCCTTAACCACGTAATTACCATCCTTCCACTCCAACACGGGTTCATTAGGAACTTGGAACTTAACTTTCCTAGTTCTACAATCAACCGATGCATACGAGGCATACAACCAATCCATCCCTAGAATAACATTAAAGTCATACATCTCAAGTTCTACAAGATCACCAGGGAACACTTTATGCAACACAGAGACCGGACAACCACGATACACTTTCTGGGAAATAATAGACTCACCCATGTGAGTATACACTGAATATTGGTTCCCTTAGAGTTTTAGGACTCAAATCAAATTTAACAGCCAACAGAGGAGTCACAAAAGATAAATTTGAACCCAGATCAAGTAAAGAATAAGCATCAAAATCAAAGATTTTTAACATACCGGTCACGACGTTCGGAGCTTCCTCCACTTCTTGTCGGGCATGAAGAGCATAAGATTGGTTATTCCTGGCAGCACCACCAACCGGAGCTTTCGGCGGCCCTTGACCACCGGAATCTACTTGATCTTTCTTTGCACCTCTTGGACAGTTGGAAATCTTGTGGTGCAAAATCCCACATCCAAAGAAAGCACCCGAAACCCTCCTACAATCACCCACATGATATTTCCTGCATTGACCACAAAGAAGAATTTGGGGACCACCCCTAAATTGTGCCTTAAAAGGAATCACTCTTGGATTAGCAACCCTCATATTTGAACCTTAGTCTTGATGAAATCGGCCAAAACCACCACCACCCCTCGAATTGGAGAACCCACCATCGAACCGGGCCCTCTTAGCTTTATTCACCCTTCTCTCCTTAAGCTTTTCACCTTCAATTTGCTCGGCATAAGTTATGAGCCTAGAGATGTCCATGTCACAGATGAGCATAGAGGTTTGACACTCCTTCACCACCAAATCCGAAATACCCAAAATAAACTTGTGCATCCTTGCACGGGGATCCGCTACAAGCATAGGGGTATATTTGGAAATCTTAGTGAACTTGAGAGAGTAGTCCTTCACGGTCATACCACCTTGTTGAAGATTGATGAACTCAGTCATTTTGGCTTCCCTGAGCTCAAGAGGAAAGAAACGATCAAGGAAGTACATTTGAATTCTTCCCAACTAACCTTGACATCAACCATTCGCTCAACCAACTATTTGTTATACCATACTTGGGCCACATCATTCAATTGATATGCGGCCAATTTGAATTTCTCTTCCAAACTCACCCCCATTATAGTCAATACCTTATTGAGTTCATCAATGAACTCTTGCGCATCCTCGTCCAATTTTGAGCCAAAGAACTCTGGAGGGTTTATCCAGGTGAAATCCCTAACTCAAGAAGCCGAAGTACCAACATTCATGGGATTATGTAACGACCCAAAAATTTTCAAAAACTCCTTATGGTTGGTATTGTATAATTTTATACTGGTCATGGTGGAGTTTTGGTGGCCACGGGTTGAGTTTAAGTGGCCGAACGCAAAACGGATCATTTGGTAGCCTAGAGAGGCCATTTGGGCAGTAAGCTTTGAGATAACATAACATTTGATTAGGGTCGAACCGTGTGGGCTTATACATATCAAATTGAAGCTCCATGAGTTAGCTTCTCAATGCAACTTATTTCACTTGATTCAAAGTTTGTATGAGGAAGTTATTTCCAATATAATGGGACTACCTGAAATTTGGAAGATATTAGAGATAGACCCTGAAAAGGGCCCAAAGCAAGGACCACGGTCCGTGAAAACTGGTACAGTCCATGTAGGGGTCTTTTCCATGGTCCAGTGAGTTGAGGGCCAAGTCATGACTCACGGACCACCCCACGATCTGTGAGTCTTGGTACGACCTGTGTGAGGGTCCGTTGAGTGGCGCAGAACCTTGGAAAAGGCTGGGGGTTGATTCTTGGGCCATGTGAAGCTCCATGTACCAGTAATAGGTCTATGTGAAGCCACACGGCCCGTGAATCCCCTCGTCAAGTGGTCCAGAAAGTCCTCTGAGAGTTCGCGTTAAAGTTTTGGCTAAGTTTTGGTTTATGGTGTGTTATATGGTCCATGTGAAATGTTCACGGGCACTGTATCTCCTCCATGAAACTCTTCTTGCAGTTAAAAACTCTGTTTTATTAATGGTAATTTCGTGATTTAATTAATCCATAGGCCCCTTTTAGGTATCCTAAAGTCTCCTAAACCCCTAAATCAAGACCCTAACTTATTTTCATCCATTCAAAGCCTCCTCCATACACTTTGAAAATTCTAAAATCCTCTTGACCTCCATTGAAGAAAGTTTGAAGAAATTGGGGAAGACAACCTTGACTAGTTTGACTTTGCAATTTCTTTGGTGAATTCAAGGTACGTGGGATTTGATTCAAAGATTTTCTTCAATCCTTGAAGACCCAAGAACCCTAACCTTTAAATTTGGATTTTGATCTTCATCAAGTTATGGGTTTTTCAATTATTGTTGTAGTTTAGTGTTGGGAACTATGTTCTGTAGTTTTTAGGTGATTTAAACATGTTTTAAGTTTGAATTTATGAATGTTCATGGAAACCCTTGATGAATCAAAGTGCATGTCCCTTTCACGATTTAATTAAGCAAGGGTAACTTGCATTATGCCTTATTTATGGATTTCTACATGATTTATGATGAATTACCTTTCAATTTGTGAAATTTAGTTTGAATCCCATTACCTATGTTCTTGATCCTCATTCATGGAATATGCATGATTATTGTTATGATGAAACTCTTGATGAAACTCTTGTTATGATATGATATGTTAAGGCTTGTGATCATATAGTCTCTCCGTTTTGGCTCATTTAGCATTTTGGGTGCTTGCACCATTTTGACTTGTACTGAAGGCTTGATATTATAAGTTATGTAGATGAACTACTTTTATTGCATTGACATGGAATGAATCATGAAATGTTTTGGAAACTCCCATTGGCCTATGGCCTAAGCATGAACATGTCTATTATATAATGGTTTTGACATGACTAATTATGCATGATTTTTAAAAAGAATGAAAGTCTTTGATTGAAGTTGCATGTATATATGTACGTATTCCTGTGGGATGAGACTTAGTACATAGGGGTTGGGTAGTAAGAGGTCTATCCCCATGGGCCCCACCCTTTCAGTCAAACCATGTGTCACCATGGGTTATCTCCCTAGATAGGGATTGACTTGTTTTGTATCCCCTTGTTGAAGGGTTGACTAGGGTACTACTTAGCAAGTAGTTTGGATCTGGGTAGTGGCTCGCTCGGGTCTCCTTTGTTGTCGGTTGAGGTTATATCCCTGCTATATATGATCAGAGGATTGCATCCCATGCATCATGGCATAGCATATTGTTATACTACTCTTTGGCTACGTGCATTTCTTTCGTATCACTTGTCCCCTTTACATGTTTCTTGGTCATACTATACTTGTCATATGCATTGCATGGCCGCATACTTAGTGCTTAATTATGCTAACCCATATTTTTGTCTACATGTTCTAACCATGTAGGGACCGAAGATGATATTTACATTCTACCAGACGACGCTTGACTACTTCATTGAAGACTTGGCTAGTGGTGAGCCCTTTTGTTCAAGGGCAATAACCACCGTCTATCTACCTACTTTACATTATGTTATTTACTTTCTTATGTATTTAGGGTGAGACTCAAACTTGTTGAGGCTCCGCTCATTCATGTAGAGGCATTGTTAGAACATCTTGTACAATGACTTGCTATGTTAAACATTTAGTTATGTAAAACGATGCTATTCAGCTTTGATTATGATAATGCTATCTTATTGTGCTTATGACTTGTATATTGGGAATTGTGAATGACAATGTGCTTATGTGGCAAGTCCCATAACCTCGGTTTTCCCCCATAGCATGAGTCCTACTTACCTGTCCCCTTAGAGATTATTGCTATGTGCTATGTGTATACCTGCTTGTCCCATTCCCGGTATTGTCCCCATAGCTCGAGTCCCAAGTCACAAATCCCTTATAGCTTATGTGTTATGTGTTTAGCTTCCGCGCTTCTGAATCGATGATGTGTGTAATGATGCTATAATGGCTTGATCGAGGGCCTTCGGGTTCTCCTTCGCCATGTCACATCTACGCCCCCTATCCAGGTTGTGACATAGATGGTATTAGAGCCCTAGGTTTGTAATGATCCTCGAAGTCTAACATGCCGCGTCAATTAGAGTCTTGTTCATGGGTGTGATGAGTGCCATTTCTATTAACAAGAGGCTATGACGATGTTTTAGGAATTGTCTCATTTCACTTCATCCATATGTCGTGCTATGAGATCTTGTGATGAATCTCTCTAAACTTTGGTATTTGTTGTTCTTTCATAAAATGCCTCCAATAAGAGCTCCCCTTCCCCATCCAGCTCCAGAAGTTGAGGAAATAGCTCATCGGGCACTGGTTGAGGAACAGGTGACCCATGCCGAGTTCCGCAATATTGTCTCCATATTGGCCCAAGTTATGGCCAACCAAGCTCGTCCCGTCAACCCGGCTAATGTCTCTACTCTGGCTTCACGGGTGAGGGACATCACTCGTATGAACCCTCTAAAGTTCTACGGTTCTAAGGCCGATGAGGATGCTCAAGAGTTTGTGGACGAGCTCACCAAAGTGTTATCGATTATTGGGGTGAGTTCGGAGGAAAAGACAGAGTTGGCAGCTTACCAACTCAAGGAAGTGGCACAAATTTGGTATGGTTAATGGCTTATGGAGAGAGTGTTGGATGTAAAGGTTGGATGGGAAGAATTCAAAGAGGCCTTTCTGGATCGGTTTTTCCCACTTGAGCTTAGGGAAGCTAAGATGACCGAATTTATCAATCTTCGTCAAGGCTCAATGACCGTAAGGGACTATGCCCTCAAATTCAAAAAACACTCCAAGTATGCTCCTACACTTGTTTCGGATCCCCCTGCAAGAATGCACAAGATCATCTCGGGTGTGTCGGACTTGGTTGTGAAGGAGTGTCGGACGATGATGCTTATTAAGGATATGTACATCTCAAGGCTCATGACCTATTGCAAACAAATTGAGGGTGAAACGATGAAAGAGAAAAGGGTGCATGCGGCAAAGAGAGCCCGACTTGATGGTGGATTCTCAAATATAAAGGTTGGTGAATTTGGCCATTTTCAACGAGGCCAAGGCTCTAACATGAGGGTTGCTACTAAAGTGCCTCCTCCTAAGGCACCGGTTGGGGTTGCTCCCCGGTTTTCTCGTTGTGGTTTATGTGGGGGATGCCATGTGGGTGATTGTAGAATGGTCACGGACGCTTGCTTCAAATGTGGTATCTTGGACCACAAAATCTCACCAAAGGCTCCGATTGGAGGTGCTCCAAGGAACAACCGATTTTATGCTCTTCATGCCTGCCAAATGGTGGAGGAAGCTCCAGATGTCATCACGGATATGTTAAAAAAGCTTTAACTTTGATGCATATGCTTTACTTGATCCGAGAGCCAATTTATCTTTTTTGACTCCCTTGTTGGCTACTAAATTTGATGTGAGTTCCGAAACCTTGAGGGAGCCTTATTTTGTGTATACTCCAGTGGGTGACTCTATTGTGGCCCCGAAGGTGTATAGGGGTTGTCCCGTGTCGGTGCTGCATAAGGTGTTTCTTGGTGATCTTGTAGAATTTGAAATGTATGATTTTGATATCATTCTTGGCATGGATTTATTGCATGCATCATATGCCTCTATTGATTGTAGAACTAGGAGGGTTAAGTTTCAAGTCCCTAATGAGCCGGTATTAGAGTGGAAGGGTGGAAATTCCGTAGTTAAGGGTAGGTTTATTTCCTATCTTAAGTCCCGGAGGATGATTGGGAAAGGGTGTATTGATCACATAGTTCGGGTTAGGGATATGGAAGGAGAATCCCCTAGGCTTGAATCGGTGTCAATAGTAAGAGAGTTCCCCGATGTGTTTCCGGAAGATTTGTTCGGCATCCCTCCCGATAGAGAGGTAGATTTTGGTATAGACCTTCTCCCGGATACTCAACCCATTTCTATTCCCCCGTATCGTATGGCTTCGGCAGAGTTAAAGGAGTTGAAGGATAAATTGAAGGATTTGTTGGAAAAAGGGTATATTAGGCCTAGCATTTCACCTTGGGGTGCTCCAGTGTTGTTTGTCAGGAAAAAGGATGGGTCCCTTCAGATGTGTATTGATTATAGGCAATTTAACAAGGTGACCATTAAGAATAGGTACCCGTTGCCTAGGATTGATGATTTATTTGACTATCTTCAAGGGGCTACTCATTTCTCCAAAATAGATCTTCGTTCGGGGTATTAACAAATTGAAAGTGAGGGAGTGTGATAATCCCAAGATGGTTTTTCGTACCCATTATGGTCATTTTGAATTTGTGGTGATGTCGTTTGGTTTGACTAATGCCCTGACAATGTTTATGGACCTCATGAATAGGGTGTTCAAATCATTCCTTGATAATTTTGTGGTGGTCTTCATCGATGATATTTGGATTTACTCCCATAGTGAGCAAGAGCATATGGGTCATTTGAGATTGGATCTCCAATCTTTGAGGGAAAAGAAGTTGTATCAAAAAATTAGTAAGCGTGAGATTTGGTTGGGCAAAGTTTCCTTGCTTGGACATGTGGTGTCCGGTGAAGGCATCAAGGTTGACCCTAAGAAAATCGAGGCGGTAAGGGATTGTCCTAGACCATTGAATCCTCCAGATATTAGAAGTTTCCTTGGTTTGGCCGGCTATTATAGAAGGTTTGTTGAGGGGTTTTCATCTATAGAGTCTTCGTTGAAACAAATTGACTCAAAAGAAATCCAAGTTTGTGTGGACTAATGAATGTGAGAAAAGCTTCCAAACTTTGAATAATTGACTTACATCGGCTCCGGTTTTGACTTTGCCAAATGGTTTAGATGGGTTTGTGGTGTATTGTGATGCATCCCGT
>JBCEWC010020623.1:0-10848 GCA_038996855.1 Solanum aculeatissimum
GTTATGTATTATGTTCTCTCATTATTATTTCCGCTATTTCTATTATTTAGTATATCACCTGTTATCTATCACTTATTATTTTGGGTTTCGGGTTTGGCTTACCTACCGGGAGGTTATGGTAAGGGTAGTCATGACTTGAGAAATTGGGTCGTGACATATATTGAGCTTTTATCCATTGATTATGATTCTGCATATTATTTAATTATGGGTTTGTCTCTTGTTGCACTGCACCTCGCATACTTAGTACATTCTAGCGTACTAACTCATACTTTTTTCCTACATCATCAAACATGTAGGGACTTGAGCTCCTATCCATCCTCCTCTTCTACATGGTTAGACAATTCGGTTAAAAATCACTTCTGGTGAGTCCTCCACATTCGGGGAGAATAGCCATTTACTTTCTTGCTTATTAAGACTTGTCTAATCATGGATATTTATCTTTTGAAGGTGAGCCCGGGAGATATCTTGGCCCCCATTCCATTAGTACTAGAGATGTTGTTAGATGTTTGAATATGTATGTATTTAGCCCGACTCGTATTATGCTATGTAGTATAAAAGACTCCCTTAGTCCCTTATTCCCTCTTATGTAGTGAATGCTTGTTGTATGGATGAGATAGAAGCCCTAAGCCCCTAATTTCCCCCATAGTGTGAGTCTAAAGTCCCATTTCCCATAGAAATTATGTGTTATGTGCTTTAACTTTTACTTTCGCAACCAAGGATGTGCTATGAATACTTAAGAGGCTTGTTTGGGGTTCCTTCGGGTTCTCCATTCGTCATGTTATGCCTAGGACCTAGGCTTGGAATGTTACAAAGCTTGGTATCAGAGCATTAGGTTTGTAAATGGTCCTCGAAAATCTAACACACTACATCAAGTAGAGTCTTGTTCATGGTTGTAAAGCATGCCAATACTATGAACAAAAGGCTATGAGGCATTTTAGGAACGATTCACTTCTCCATATTCTATGTCGTGCTTTAGATTTGAATTAAGGATTCTTATCTCCGATAGGTGGTCTTTTGCTCTTCTAGATTATACCAACGAGAGAATGCCACAAAGAGCTTCTATAACAAAGGGTGACCCAACCCCTCCAGCTCCTCAAGTTCTCCAAGGAGAGGAAGGGGTTATGCTTGTCAAGTATCAAAATGTTATTGATTTGTTGGCACAATCTACAACCAACCAAATGAACCAAGAATTTAAAGTTGTCTTCCTCAACCACTTCATTCCTATAGAGCTAAGGGAGGCAAAGATGATGGAGTTTATGAACCTAAAGCAAGGTTCTATGAGTGTTAGGAAGTATTCCCTTAAGTTCAACAACCTCGCAAAGTATGCTCCTCACTTGGTTGTCGATCCTAGGGCAAGATTGCACATGTTCGTGTCGGGAGTGTCCGACTTGGTTAATGAGGAATGTTATACTGCCATGTTTGTGGGTGATATGGATTTGTCTCAATGCTTGACTTACGCTGAACAACTTAAAGGGGAAAAGCTTAGAAAGAGAAGGAGTGGGGAGTCCAAGAGGGCTCGGTATATTTGTGGTTTCTAAGGTACCAAGAACGGTGGCTTTCAACAAGGCCAATAATTCCAAGGTCAAGGATCCTCTAATGCTCAAGGCCAAAGGTTTACTAATGATAGGGTGCCTAACCCTAGAGCTCAAGATGGTAATGGTCGCCACATTATTCCTAAGTGTGAAAAGTGTGATAAGAATCATGGTGGTAGATGTTATAGAGATGTGGGTACTTGTTTTAGGTGTGGAAAAATGGGCCACAAGATTGTGGATTGTCTGAACAAGGGTTGAGATAGTCATCCTCAAGAACAAGGTGCCCATGGTGATCAAAGGTCACTAGGTGGCCAACAAAGAGGTGCTCCACGTCATAATCGTTTTTATGCTCTTCAAGGGAGGCAAGAGGTAGGTGAGGTGCCTGACATTATTACTGCATATTAAAAAGCTACAATCTTGATGTATATGATTAATTAGATCTGAGTGCCACTCTTTCTTTCGTTACTCCTTTTATTTCTAATAAACTTCATATGTGTCCTGAGTTGTTGTGTGAACCCTTTGAAGTGTCTAATCCCATTGGCGAGTACATTGTTGCTAAAAGAGTCTATAAGGGTTATCCCATGTCTATATTGCATAAAATCCTACCTTATGATTTTGTTGAGCTTGACATGGTAGGTTTTGACATTATTCTTGGGATGGATTAGTTTCATGCAGATCATGCTTTTAAAAATTGTAGAACCCGCAAAGTTAAGTTCTAATTCCCTAATAAACCCATCCTAGAGTGGGAAGGTCATGATTTGGTGGTTAAGAATAGGTTCATTTCTTATCTTAAGGCTCAAAAGTTGATTTTCAAGGGTTGCATTTACCATCTTGTAAAGGTTAAGGATGTTGAGTCTAAAGTCCCTCCTATTGAGTCGATTCTGGTGGTTAGTGAGTTTCTTGATGTTTTTCCTAATGAGTTTTTTGGTGTCCCTCTCAAAAGGGAGATAGATTTTGGTATGGGCCTCCTCTCCAATACACAACTCATTTCTATTCCTCCTTACCGAATGGCCCCAGACTAGTTGAAGGACCAACTAAAATATTTATTGGAGAAGAGTTTTATAAGGCCTAGCAAGTCACCTTGGGGTGTGTCGATATTGTTTGTAAGCAAAAAAGATGATTCAATTAGAATGTGCATCAATTACCGACAACTCAATAAGGTCACCGTGAAGAACAATTATCCCTTGCCAAGGATAGATGACCTATTTGATCAACTACAAGGAGCTAGCCACTTCTCAAAGATTGACTTTCGGTCCAGGTATCATCAATTGAGAGTAAGAGAGGGTGATATTCCCAAGACGTCTTTTAGCTATGGGCATTTTGAGTTCGTGGTGATGTCATTCGGCTTAACTAATGCTCTAGTGATATTTATGAACCTTATGAATAGGGTATTTAAACCCTACCTTGACATGTTTGTGGTGGTATTCATAGATGATATTTTGATCTATTCTAGAATGAAAGGGAGCATATGAAACATTTGAGGATAGTGTTGCAGACATTGATGGAAGAAAGATTATTTGCTAAGTTTGACAAATGTGAATTTTGGTTGAAAGAAGTTGTATTCCTAGGTTATGTGGTGTTAGGTGAAGGGATTAAAGTGGATTCAAATAAGATGAAAGTTGTAAGGAATTGGCCTAGACCCTTGACTCCAATGGATATTAGGAGTTTCTTGGGTTTGGCAATACCGGAGATTTATTAGTGGTTTCTCTTCAATTGCTTCTCCTTTGACAAAGTTGACACAAAAGAAGGCCAAATTTGTATGGACTGATGAATGTGAAGGAAGTTTCCAAATATTGAAAGACAAGCTTCCAACCGCTCTTATTTTGGCACTATCAGAAAGATTAGAAGGGTTTATGGTGTATTATGATGCTTCAAGAATTGGTTTGGGGTGTGCATTAATGCAAAGTGGTAAAGTCATTACCTATGCTTGAATGCAACTAAAGGTACATAAGCGTAATTACCCTACCCATGATCTTGAACTAGAGTCCGTGGTTTTTACTTCAAAGATATGACATCACTATTTATATGGGGTTCATGTAGATGTGTTCACCGACCATAAGAGTCTCCAATATGTGTTTACCAAAGGGATCTAAATTTGAGACAAAAGAGATGGTTGGAGTTCCTTAAGGACTGACGTGAGTGTACACTACCATCCAGGCAAAGCTAATGTTATGGCTGATTCCCTAAGTCGGGTGTCCATGGGGAGTATGGATCATGTTGATGATAGCAAGAAAGAATTGAAAAGAGAAGTTCACCGATTGGCTAGATTGGGAGTTAGGTTGAATAAGATCAAAAATGGAGGTGTGGTGGTTGTGGATGGTTCTAAGTCTTCCTAAGTGGAAGAGGTCAAATCCAAACAAGACCTTGACCCTGCTTTGGTAGAATTAAAGTCATTGATGAAGGATATCAAGGTAAAGATTTCCTCCCAAGGGGGATATGGTTTCCTTAGATACGAAGGTAGGTTATGTGTACCCAATGTGGATGGGTTGAAAGACTTGATCTTGAATGAGGCTCACAATTCATCTTACTTCATTCATCTCGATTCTACCAAGATGTATAGAGATTTAAGAGAAGTGTATTGGTGGGGGGCATGAAAAAGGATATTTCCAAGTTCATAGTCGGTTGCCATAATTGTCAACAAGTTGAAGTCGAGCATCAACGGATGGGTGGCCTAGCCCAAGGTATAGAGATTCCTACTTGGAAGTTGGAAGGTATCAACATAGATTTTGTGGTTGGATTTCCAAAGACTAGAGAGCACTTTGATTTTATTTGGGTCATTGTTGATGGAATGACGAAGTCAGCTCACTTCCTATCGATTAAGATGACTTATGGTGCCGAAGATTATGCAAAGTTGTATATTCATGAGTTGGTAAGATTGCATGGGATCCCGTTATCTATTATTTTAGATCGAGGTGCTCAATTTACATTGCACTTTTGGAGGTCCTTCCAAAAAGGCCTTGGTGCCAAAGTCAAGCTTAGCACCGCTTTTCACCCATAAACGGATGGCCAAGCCGAAAGAACCATCCAAACTCTTGGGGATATGTTGAGGGCTTGTTCCTTGGAGTTTAAAGGGAGTTTGGATGAGTATCTCCCGCTCCTTGAGTTTACCTATAACAATAGCTACCACTCTAGCATCAAAATGGCTCCCTTTGAAGCTTTATATGGTGGACATTGTAGATCCCCGGTTGGGTGGTTTGAAGTAGGGGAAATGGCTTTGCTGGGTCCAAATTTGGTCATAGAATCTTTGGAGAATGTATGGTTAATAAGGGAGAGATTGAAAGCGGCTCAAATTCAGCTATGCCGATACTAGAAGGAGAGACCTTGAATTTAAAGTTAATAGTTGGGTGTATTTAAAGGTTTCACCGATGAAGGGTCTGGTTCATTTTGACAAGAAAACAAAGCTAAGACCTAGGTATATAGGGCCTTGTCGGATCATGAGCTGTGTTGGTAAAGTTGCTTATGAGTTAGAGTTGCCTACGAAAATGAGCATGGTTCATCTGGTCTTTCATGTCTCTATGTTGAGGAAGTGTGTCGGAGACCCTAATTCTATTGTGCTCTTAGAGGTGGTGAATATTGAAGAGAATTTGACTTATGAGGAAGTTCAGGTAGAAATCTTGGATAGGCAAGTTAAAAGGTTGAGAAATAAAGATGTTGCATCTGTCAAAGTCCTTTGGAAGAACCAATAGGTGGAGAGTGCCACTTGGGAAGCCAAAGTCGATATGAAGAAATGACACCCCCATCTCTTCCATTCTAGTCAAGATTGAGGTACTAAGATCTTCCTATTTAAGAGAATTCCTTGCATGTCATGTTCATGTCATCTATGCATAAGTATGTGATTCCGAGGATTTTTTGTAAATATTATTTGAAGCATGGTTTGAAAAGTTTTTGTGATGAGCATGTTGCATTTTTGCATAAGATGCATGTATCCTTTTTCTTATAGCTTACCTTTAGCACATTCGGGGATGAATGTTCTCAAGGAGGAGATATTGTAAGGCCTCACATGTTGGAAAGCATGAAAGTGCAAGGGAAAATAAAATCTAAAAATTTTCCAAATATCAATGGGTCTACGAGAAGGCTTATGTGTCGTAAGTGCCACCATAGGTCATAACTTAGGCTCGTGGGATGATGGCACGGCTTGGTGAAAAATGTTGATTTCTGAAGTTGGGTCTACGAAGCATCAGACGGCCCGTAGATTGATTTATGAGTCATAAGTCTCATCATACGTTAGGGTATCAGAGGTAGTTTCTGAAAGTCCAACATGTCATCAGACAAAACCCCTTCTTTCCTATTTTCCTAAGTCCAAACTACGTCGTTTGAGGCCCCAAATGACCCCTTTTCCATGATTATACACCCTTCACTCCCTCATTCAAATCATTTTCTCAAAACCCCTAAGTCTAAAACTCTCCCAAACACTCTCAAAGTCCTTCAAGACTCTCAAGCAAGAAGACCAAGCTAGGGTTTCAGATTCCTCACCTCCAAACTAGATTTTTCTCTATTAAACAACCAAGGTATGTGGGTTTAGATTGTGAAAACCTTTCTTCCACAAGATCAACCTTTCCCCTCTCATTATTTCTAAGTTAAAGATATTTATGAGAGTTTTTATGAACTCTTTTATATGATATTGTTATGAAAAGATTTATGATGTTTCACCTTTCTAAATGGTTATACATTGAGAAGTTATGTGAAATTTATGGATTTTTATGAGGGTTTGATGACACTCTAGTTAAGTCTTGTGATGCCTTTTGGTGGGCTATTTTGAATTATGCTCAAGTAATATTATTCCACTCCTTTCATGTCATTTACTCTTGAATTGCATGATTTTAAACTTATGAGCATGTACCCACATGATTTGATTAAAGATGTATGTCAAGCTTATAAGATGTTAAGGGCCCTATGGCAAAATTATGCCCACTATGAATGATATGAATTTTGAAAAAGGGATTTTATGCATGTTAGGAGATATGAGAATATTGTGAAAGTTATGACGCCCTATTTTGAAGCTTTGGTTTTGATGAGCTACTCTACAAAAATAGTATGACATTATGATGTTTTACATATTGTGATTATAAGTATGATTTTTGTATTCTTTGGGGATTGTGACCTAGCACTGGCGGACTTGGTAGGTAGTCATTGTCCCTTAACTATGTTGCCACCATAGGTTGTACATTGCTTGTGGTATGACTAACCGAAAAGGGGGAGTTCCCGTAAGGTACATGCCACTTAATATCTTAAAAGGGTGGTGGTCCCGTAAGTCTTCTATTTTTATTATTCGAAAAGGGTGGTATTCCCATAAGGCTCTTATCTTATGATTTATCGAAAAGGGTGGAGTTCCTATAAGGTAACCAAAAAGGGTGTTGTTCTGATAAGGTATTTGTAAAGAACTTTCCAAAAAGGGAGGTTCCCATAATGCGAGTGTTTGGTCTACCTTGGCAAAGTAGATCACTCCTTCGGTATTGAGTGAACATCAAAATTCCAAGTAGTAGCTCGCTTGGTCTTATTTGTCGAATATGGTCCCTTCCCAACTAAGTATAATATGATTTATGATTTGGCTATCCTCATGTATGTATTTGATTAAGGCATTGATCATTCATGACATATTGAGCTTTTATCTGTTGATAATAATTATGCATATTGTTTTATTATGGTTTTTCCCTTGTTGCACTTCACCACGCATACTTAGTACATTCTAGCGTACTAACACATACTTTTTGCCTACATTATCTAACCATGTAGGGATCGAAGCTCTTATTCATCCTCCTTTTCCACATGGCTAGACAATTCGGTTGAAGATCACTTTTGGTGAATTCTTCACATTCAAGGACAATAGTCATTTACTTTCTTGATTATTAAGACTTGTCTAATTATGGATATTTATCTTTTGAGGGTGAGCCCGAGAGATATCTTGGCCCCCATTCCATTCGTAATAGAGGTGTTGTCAAATGTTTGAATATGTATGTATTGGGCCTGACTCTTATTATGCTATGTATTATGGAAGACTCCCTTAGTCCTTTATTCCCTCTTATGTGTTGAATGTTTTTTGTATGGATGAGATGGAAGTCCTAAGCCCCTAATTTCCCCCCTAGTGTGAGTCCAAAGTCCTGTTTCCCATAGAAATTATGTGTTATTTGCTTTAACTTTTACTTTCGCAACAAAGCATGTGTTATGCAAGCTTAAGAGGCTTGTTAAAGATTCCTTCAGGTTCTCCATTCGCCGTGTTACGCCTAGGGCCTAGGCTTGGATCGTGACACTGAATTTATGACAAAGTATTTGAATTTCCAACAAGTCAAGTATGAGCACCAAAAGCCTGGTGAGTCGATGCAAAAGATGCTTATTTTTGAGTGAAAGTGGGAAAGAGTGACTATGGATTTTGTTACGGATTTGCCTATGGCTTTGGGCAAGTTTGATTCAATCTGGGTAGTTGTTGATCATTTGACTAAGACTACTCACTTTATACTGGTGAAAACTAGCTACGGTACGAAGCAATTAGCTAGGTTGTATATCTTGGATATTGTTAGATTGCATAGTATGCCAGTGTCTATAGCATCAAACAGAGGATTTGTGTTCACCTCTCATTTTGGTGGGCTCTACAGTGTGGTTTCGGTACTAGTATGGATTTGAATTCAGATTTCCATCCCCATATATTTGGTTAGTCCGAGCGCACTATTCAGGTGTTGGAGGATATGCTATGGACTTGTGTGATTGATTTCAGGGCCCGATGGGACCAGAACTTACCATTGGCAGAGTTCACATATAACAACAGTTATCATTCCAGTATCCAGATGGCACCATTTGAGGTCTTGTATGGTCGGAGATGTAGATCACTCATTGAATGGTTTGACTCAGGTTCAACAGATGTGTTGAGTGTGGATCTAATTAAAGATGTCATAGATTGAGTTCATTTGATTTACGGTAAGTTATTGACAGCCTAGAGTCGCCATAAGAGATATGTTAATCGGAGGACCAGGCCTCTTAAGTTCTCTGTTGGTGATAGTGTTTGACTAAAGATTTCACCCATAAAGGGTGTGATGAGATTTTGAAAGAGGGGCAAGCTCAGACCCAGGTTCATTAGTCCATTTAAGATTTTTAGAAGAGTTGGTGAGGTAGCCTATGAGTTGGTTTTACCACCGAGATTATCATCTGTTCATCCTATTTTTCATATTTCTATGCTTTGTCGGTATATTCCAGATGAGTCCCATGTGATTTCTTATGATTCTGTTGAGTTGGGCCTATAACTATATTGGATAGGTAAGTCCAGAGATTGAGATCAAAAGATATATCTTCTGTGAAGTTAAGTAGCTACACTGTTCTATTGATGAGTCTACTTGAGAGTTGGAGTTTGACATACGGGCTAGATATACCAGCCTTTTTTAGGCTTCAGCTACTCCTCTTTTCATTATATTCAAGGACGAACATTATTTTTTGGGTGAATGATGTGATGACCTGGTTGGTCATTTTTGGCGTTATTTGTCAACATTATTTGACACACCTTTTGTAAGTCGCTTTGGACTTATTTTGAACTATTTGTATTATTGGAACTGAAATCCTGAGTTTTAAAATAAAAATTATGAGTTTTGATACTTTTTGGAAGCTTAAGTTGTTAAAAATATGAGTTTTTGTACCATTCTGAGTTTTTGGTGTTGGGTTAAGGATTCGTCAATTTTATAAGCTTTGAGACGTCAAAATTATTGGTCTATGAAAAGTTATAAAAGTGAATTCAGAGTTAAAATGAGGTTTTTAGGCCCAAAGTTGTATTTTTCGCTATTTTCAGAACCAAAGTTTGACTTTGGTCAACATTCGGACTTCGGAAGCTTGGATCAAAATTCTGATAGTTCCTATAATTCCAAATGGTGAAACTAACGCTAAAATTGGTCTTGTCATATTTTTCGAAGTTTCCAAGGGCAATTTTGATATTTTGAGTTTTAAACTAGTTTATTTGACTTGCATTGTTAAATGTGTTGTGGAAGCCTCGAAATTAATTTCTGATGATTCCATTGAGTCTGGATCGTTGTTTCTTGTATAGATGTATATATGGTTTGTGAGATTCTAATTTCAGATGAGTTATGAATGCCTATTTCGAGTTTTGGTTGTTGGCTGATTTTGTTGGTCCAAGGATTGTGGTGCCTCACCCTCCCTTCTCCGTGTTCGTGTCAGGGCCACCGCGTTCGCGGGGGCCAGTGAAGTTAATCCTTTGCATTCGGGGGACCTTGTTCCGTGATCCCGGAGCATAGAGGCTCCCAACCTTCCATGTTCACGGGTCCCACCCCGCATTCGCGAAGTGTATTTTTTTTAACAGTTTTTAAACTCGAGAATCACCATTTTTAATACATTTTTGAACTTTCAAAACTTTTGGGGCGATTTTGAAGGGAGATTTTCAAAGAAATACTTTAGGTAAGTGATTCTAACACTATTTTAACTATTTCCCATAAGTTTTATCTTGATTGTTTGTCTTGAATTTCATGATTTTGAATATTCAAAATTGAGGATTTTTAGACTATGATTTCAAAACTCTAAATGGTGATTTCTCATTCTATTTGAACTCGAGTTTAGTGGGATTTTCACCCATAGACTCTATTTTTTGTATAGAACTCGATTTTAAAGTCAATTTTCAGATTTAAGAACTTTGAATTTTAGCCCTAGTTTTGATCATTTTGCCCCTAAGCCTAATTTATGCCAATATGGATATTAAAATGCACCACTTGATGCATAGTATCTAATTTTGATAGTGGTTGAGCAATTCGGGGACCGATCACTACAAGAAAAATTACTTTTAACAACCATTTCTTAACGAAGAGAAATGAATCTGGTCGTTATAAATACACTTATAATGACCAAAAAAAATTCGGTCGTTATAAATACACTTATGGTGACCAAATTTTTTTTCGATCGTTATAAATATACTTATAGTGACCAAATTTTTTATCTGGTCATTATAAATACTCTTATAGTGAACAAATATTTTTTCGGTCGTTATAAATACATTTATAGCGATCAACTTTTTTCTGGTCGGTAAAGACAAATTTTAATCCAACATTAACGAGGGGATAAATTTGATTATTAAAAAGCATAACATCTCATCGTTAAAACATATTAGTTAGTGTAAAAATATATTTTAATTAATATGGGTGCAAAGAGATCAGATCAAATCATGTTATAAGTATAACAAGTAGTGTTTGGTTAATCATTCTGATAAGAATCCTCCATCTTTTATAATTTTGCTTATTTCATAAAAAAAAATTAATAAAAAAATATTAATGTATTATTTTCTAATAACTCTATCCATCATTCTTATTATAGTCAATTATATAAAATTTTGAAA
>JBCEWC010020624.1:0-10847 GCA_038996855.1 Solanum aculeatissimum
GGAATTTTAGATATAGCTAAAACAAGTTTCCGGTAACTTCCGAAGCACATTTTTAGGAACTTTTTGGGTCGTTTCACAGACAGGATTTTGGTTGAGGCTCATAACACCAAGTACTCTATTCACCCAGGTGCAAAACAAATGTATAGAGATTTACGAGGGGTTTATTGGTGGGGTGGCATGAAGAAGGACATTGCAGAGTTAGTGTCTGAATGCCCAAATTGCCAAAAAGTTAAGGTGGAGCACAAAAGGCTTTGTGGTGTGGCCCAGAATATTAAAATTTTAGAGTGGAAGTGGGAGATGATCAACATGGACTTCATAACAAGCTTACCTCAGTCTCATAGACAACATGATTTGATATGGGTAATCATAGACATAATGACCAAGTCCACTCACTTTCTACCTGTCAAGACGACTGATACAACTGAGGACTATACCAGACTTTACATTAAGGAGATCATTAGATTGAATGGGGTTCCCATATCTATTATTTCAGATAGAGGAGCCCAGTTCACAACACAATTTTGGAGGTCCTTTCAGGAGGGGCTTAGTACGAAGGTGAATTTTAGCACAGCCTTACATCCCCAAATAGACAAGCAAGCGGAGCAGGCTATACAGACTCTTGAGGACATGTTGAGGGCATGTGTTATAGACTTAAAAGGTAACTGGGATGATCACTTACCCTTGATTGAATTTTCCTATAACAATAATTTCCAAGCTAGCATACAAATGGAACCATATGAGGCCTTTTATGGGAGGAGGTGTAGGTCACCTATCGGGTGGTTCGAAGTTGACAAGGTTGGATTGATAGGACCTGATTTAGTCCATCAAGTTGTGGAGAAGGTGAAGGTTATTCAAGAGAGACTAAAGACAGCCCAAAGCTGACAGAAATCTTATATCGATGTTACGAGAAGAGATTTGGAATTTGAGATAGGTGACTGGGGGTACCTAAATGTGTCACCGATGAAGGGAGTTATGAGATTTGGTAAAAAGGGAAGCTCAGCCCTCGATATATTGGATCATTCCAGATTATTAGGAGGGTTAGTAATGTGGCATACGAATTAGAATTGCCACTAAAGTTGGTTGTTATTCATCCGGTCCTTCATATTTCTATGCTAAAGAAATGATTGGGAGATCCGTCCTTGGTTGTGCCTATAGAGAGTATCAGTCAAAGACAGATTATCATATGAAGAGGTCCTAGTTTAGATACTAGATCGTCAGGTTCAAAAATTAAGGACCAAGGAAATTTCCTCTATTAAAGTGTCATAGAAGAGGTATTTTCGTCATTTCTTATCCTTTTAAGCCTAAACATGTCATTTTTCACTTATGTAAACTCATAAAATGTGATTCTTCAAATCATTAACGCTCGAACACTCTCCAAACTCAGACACGTAGTTTCAAAGAGGGCTAAAGCTAGGGCTTTTCAAGAACTTTCCTCAAATTCTTCAAGAAACTAATTATCTCAGGTATGTAAGGCCTTCCCAAAAGTTACCCTACGTTTATTTTAGCATCTTTAACTATAAATCTCTACCCAAGATCAAGTTTATGAGTTGAGAACAAGTTTTCTCCATTACTAGTTAATTCCATTGAGATGCTTATTTACGTATTTTTTTTCTTGATAAAAATCATGATCATTACTGATTTTACTACTAAATCAAGTTATTAAGTCTAGATTACGTAGTAGTTATTGCATTGATGAGAACTCTATGTATATTTCACGAAAAGCTATTTATGTCCATAGTATTGAGTTGAGTTCAAGGAGTACTTAAAGCATTCGTATTTATAAGATAACTAAGCAGTAAAAATATATTGTGAGGCACATTGGCTTGATACAACTTTCAGTCAACGAAAAGAGACAAGCTGAGAAAAGTTCAGAAAAACAAAAGTTGGGCTAAGTCCCAAAAGATTGAAAAGGTAATTTTGAGTAATCTGACTCATAAAGCTATGAGCATTATAAAAGCTATTTTGGAAGTAGTATTGAGCACCAATATGGGTAAGAGTGATAAATACTCGAACTCATAAACAACGTAGACGGCGTAGGATAGGACTATACCAAGGGTATAGCTCCTCAATTGCCATTGAGATGGTCCAGTGTTGGGATGGATCCACTCCCCTAGTTTTCGTCCCTTACCCTGGCAAAGTACGTGATGGTTCTGGCAGCGTGGGCAAGACGTTGTATCATCACGAGGCTCGTGGTAGTGGTTATCGGTTAGAAAAACTTCCAAGTTAAAGTAAACTAATTTTTGCATACTGAGTTTCAGCGTATGACTTTACTTTCAGCATGCGCTTTATTTATTACTTATGCTATCCTATTTTGAGATATGCATTTAGATATTTATAAGTATAGTGCCTTATCCCGAGTTCCCTATTTTGGCTATTTTACATGTTCGTACATTCCATGTACTGACGTGCTTTGGACCTGCATCATTTTATAATGCATACACAGGTGATCGAGTCCCTCAGCAGACGCTTTATTGAGGACCAGAAGTTCATTCCGCCATCGGTGAGTTCTCTTACCAGCCAGAGGATTTAGAGTCCTTATTTACTTTACAACATTTCTTTTTAGTTAGTGGTTCCATAAACTGGATGACATGAGTTTCAGTTCTTATTTTAGTTTTCATAGGGATGTTTCCTTGTTTAGTTGTTCAGACTTTTGTATTATCTTTAGTACATTACATCTAAGCTCATCATTTATCATTTAAGTCTTCCGCTGAATAATTTAGCCAAGCCAAGTGGTTCACTTGGGACCAAAAATGGTTTTGGGTGCCGGTCACGCCTAGGGGGTAAACTCGGAGCATGACACACATAATTTATCTTACGGTAAATTTAAATTTTTTATAGTGATCTAAGTATTTCTGACATTTACACCAATATAATTAAAAAATAACATATAGACTCAAATTACAAGTGTATTTTGAACTTCTGTATTTAGAATTAAGTTTTCAATTCTCTTATAAAATTTTCTACATATTGTATAGTTATATGTCAATTCATTTTTTAGCCTATATATTTTTATGTTATTTCATTATTTTTTTTCTTTCACTTTTGGTTGGTTATCTAAATTTTGAATTATAATTATGCATTTGTCATTTTTATCATTTTTGTTAGTATATGTTTAAATTTATTTATTTATCTAATTGTTAATAACTAATAAGTTATGTTTTCAAAACATATTTAGTGTAATAATTCACTTTTTGTATTTAAAATGATTTTTATTAATGTTTTTCACAAATATAATATTTGTAAAAAGTCAAATTCCCCAAATATAATATTTTTTATGAAATTTATTAATATAAAAATGAGATAAATTGTTAAAATGAAATTATTTTTCATTCCTATCTTGACAGAAGAACAATAATATTAAGCTAACTTGAAAAAATATAATAAGTAATCTACTATAATTAATTAATTTTGACTTAATTAATGTTAAAGTAAAATAATATTATAAAGCAAATATATAAAATTGGATTAAGAATACTTTTAAAAAAAAATAAATTTGGTTCGACAACTTCAAATGTAAATCAAACTTAATATTTAAATCAATATGTTTAAAATCAAATAAAGTACAAACATAATTGTACATTAGGTATCACAATAATTCGTTAAAGAAAGAAAGTTAAGTAAGTAAAACAAAATAAATTGATAGTTAAGTAAGACTTTCTTATAGTTTTGATGTGCATTTAATAAAGTGTGTCAAGTTTAATGGACCTTTTAGCTATTAACTCATAACAAAATAGAGCAATTGAATTTTTGAAGTTACTTATAAGAAATAAAAATAAAAAACAATTCATAATTTTTTGAAGAAATAATTGGACCCACATATTAAGATGTATATTTAATCTATATTTTTTACTTTTTCATTATATGAAAATTAGTATTTTTTGGAATTTGGATTGATTTTTCTTGAAATATCATACACGTATAATAATTACTTTAATTATTTTTCTAAAATTAATTTTATAAAAATATTTTGGATCGTCCTAGTTATAGCTTTCTTTATAATAAATATAATAGAAATAATAAAAAAAGAACTTTCTAGAAAGAATTAATATATGAAATTTATGTTGTATATTTAACTACGCAGAGTGAATTTAGATGATAAGTATAATGGAAATATATAATATTTTAATAAATTAGGATAAAATGAAAAATATATTCTTAATTCGTTATACTTCATCTTTTTATATTATTAAAAGATGCTTCTAAAATTATTAATTTTTGCTTATCTTTCTTGGTAGATTTTTGTTAGCATGTGAAATTACTCTTTTTATCCTTGGTCATCATTAATTTTATATTTGCATAGAATAATAGAAAAATGTTCTAGAAATATATTATTTTGGGCTATATTTCTTGATAGATTTTTATTAGTGTAAAATTATATTTTTACCCTTGGTAGTCCTATATTTCATATTGATGCTTCTAGAATTATTTTTTTTGCTTATCTTTCTTGGTAGATTTTTATTAGCATGTGAAATTACTTTTTTTTTATACTTGGTCATCATTGATTTTATATATCTATAGAATAATAGAAAGATGTGTAATCATATAAAATTTATTAAAACATAAATTTTATAAAATGATTTAAATTATATTAAATTTAAAATATATCGGTCCAAAAATAAATATTATGGATTAATATAACTGGGTTAATTAATTAAATCCAACGAAATATGGAATTCATTAAAAGCCCAAATTCATTTATTTGGGCTACAAAAGATAACCCACTTTACAAGGCACAATATCCTCTCATCCTAGAGGCCCACTTGATGTCACGTGTCAGATGATGTGGCATGCCAAGTCAAATAAAGAAATCAATAGGATCACGCCATGTGTCAAAATGACACGGAATCCTTATCTTCATCAAAGGCCAATAAAAATGTGCCACATGCACAAGTGATGCGTTTCGACCAATCAAATATTGTCATGTCACTTTAAAGGAAACCTATTCGTATCACTTTTCCTACGCCATGTCGCCTTAAATCTGATTGGCCAGAAGAAAGTCTGATTCCATCATAACTCCTCTATTCTACAACTATATATAGGGATCCTCAAAATTCAAAATTCACATCAAGAATTATAACAAGAAACTAGCGAGAGCTCGTGGATCAAACGCCGCAGATTTCTCTACAAGCAACAAGAATTTAAGAAATTAAGAAATCAAGCATTCAAGTTCAAGAACGCATCAAGACCAAGATTACCGGATTCAAGAACAAGCCCGAAAGCCCTTGGATTCAAGTACAAGTCGAGATCAAGTTCAAGCATGCATCAAGATCAAGTTCAAGTTCAACAACGCATCGAGATCAAGATCACCGGATTCAAGATCAAGCCCAAAAGCCTTTGAATTAAATTACAAGTTGAGATCAAATTCAAGAACAAATCCATATCAAGTTCAAGTTCAACAACGCATCAAAATCAAGATCACCGGATTCAAGATCAAGCCCAAAAGCCTTTGAATTCAAGTACAAATCAAGATCAAGTTCAAGAATAAATTCATATCAAGTTCAAGCTCAAATCTACAAATCAAGATCAATACCACAAGATTCAAGAACAAGCCCAAAAGCCCTTGAATTCAAGTACAAGTCAAGATCAAATCCATCCAGTCTTACAAGATTCAAGATCAAGCTAAAGAGCCCTTCAATTTATATTTTAAAAGGCGAATCAGAGGATTCATAGAGATTGTAGAACTCACTCCTTGAAATAATATACAACGATTGTAGCAATATTTTTCGTCCCTTTAATAATACTTTCTTGACGTCGAATTTTATTGTCGTACAAATTCTGGCACGCCCAGTGGGACAATCTCTACCTCTCATCTCAACTTTTCAAGCATCAAAGAATATTAATACGGCTTCCAAGAAGATCTCCCAATCAACTTCCTCCAAGGCTGTTGATTCCAAGTTCTCCGCTAAAGTAGAGGGAATTCTTGACGTTACTTTTGAAAGTGTCAGGGCGATTACGAGGAGCAAAGCTACTATGCTAGAACAACAAACACTGAGGATGTCGTCCGCACTAACTCCTGATTTTGGATCTTCAACCCCAAAGGGAGTAAGGTGACTACAAATTCTTCAGAAGGAGGAAGTAGTGTTGCTGAGAAGATCAAGCAGACTTTGGCTTTACTCGAAGTCTGTAGTTCCAAGAACTCTACCGCAAAGAATGATTGTGTCTCATCCAATGAATCTTCTCCATATGTTTCGCGTAATGTGAGCCCTCTAAAGGTCATTTTTTGCAATAATCCATGCTTCTCTCCAATGCCTCCAAAAGTTATGCAAGTGATGACAACTAATGCTTCATCCACGGAGGAGCAACTTGCAAATCTGATAAAGATGATTGAAGGATTGACCAACCATGTGCAACATCAAGAGTCTCGCATCGATAAGTTGATGGACAAGGTAGATGGCTTACTAGATGGGGAATTCAGCCATGCACCAGGAAAAGGCATTGAAATTCAAGAGACTAAAAATCCTATGAAGCAAACACCATCTATCAAGGAGATGTCAGTTTCCGCTGAAGGCATGATCCTGCTCAATCAATTAAAGGAGTTCATCGAAGGGACTATCAAAGAAAATTATGAAGTTTTCGCCAAGTCTTCCCATATGTACGCCAAGCCTTACACTGCAAGGATTGATAGCCTTAAAATGTCTGCCGGTTATCAACCTCCCAAATTTCAATAGTTTGAGGGTAAAGGAAATCCAAAGAAACATGTTGCATACTTTGTGGAGACATGTAATAATGTTGGGACTTATGGAGGTTATCTCATCAAACAGTTTGTCCGCTCCTTGAAGGGAAATGCCTTTGACTGGTATACAGATCTTGAGCCTCATTCCATTGATAGTTGGGAGCAACTAGAGCATGAGTTTCTTAATCGCTTTTATAGCACAAGGTGCATAATGAGCATGGTAGGACTTACAAATACTCGCCAAAGGAAGAATGAACCAGTCATTGACTTTATAAATCGATGAAGGAACGCGAACCTCAATTGCAAAGACAGACTTAGTGAAGCTTCTGCGACTGAAATATGTATCCAAGGAATGCACTGGGGGCTTCTCTAAATCTTACAAGGAATCAAGCCAAAGTCCTTTGAAGATTTAGCCACTCGCGCTCAAGATATGGAGTTAAGCATGTCTTCTGCAGAAAAAGATATGATGTCTGCCCATGATCCTCGCAAAGGAAAGGATAAGCAAGAATCGAAGAAATGGAGAAAAATTTTGCTTAAGAATGACAACAAGGAATCCATGAATGTCAACGCATCACTCGTGAAGTTAACTACAAAAGAAAGCAGGAAACAAAGTGTGAAAACAATTTATCAAGGGCGTTCAAATCGAAAGTTTACTTTAAAGGAGATGCAAGAAAAAGATTACCCATTTCTGGATTTTGATATTTCTCAATTTTTTGATGAATTGGTTGAACTAAATCTCATCGAGTTACCAGAGATGAAACGCCCCGATGAAGCTGGAAAAACTGACGACCCAAACTACTATAAATATCATAGACTTTTGGGTCATCCTCTCGAAAAGTGTTTCATTTTCAAGGACAAAATCATGCAATTGTCTAGAGAATAGAAGATTATCCTTGATGATGAGAGAACTAGTTCTAACGAAATCTCTATCATTTTTGGCTCGCTTGACCCATTCCAAATATATACCTCTGAAAAAGAGAAGTTATTAGAGCCCAACAAAACCCAAATTGATAGAGATGATGATGAAGATTGGATTCTCGTGACTAGGCAGAGACGTAACAAGCCAAGTTCACGAAGAGAATCATCTAAGCGACCAACCAGAGGAAGAATGGTGAGGAGACCAAAGAAGAAAAAGTTAGTCACTCGTCGAAAGAAAGCAAAGGTGGAAGTGCATCCTACCAGAGACCACGACATCCTATGACTTTTGGAGAGTTCTTACCAAGTTGGTTTTACACTAAGACTATCCAAGACGCTTGTGAGGCATCATGTTTTAACACCGACAAAGGAGAAACAGTAGGGGAAATTTCATCAAAGATATCTCCTATGGGAAAAGAAGAAGTAATGGGTGAGACTCCATCAAAAACGTCCCCCTTATCTTCTGAAAAGCTTGTCAAAACCCTCTCTTCAAGAAGTGCACGCATGTGACACAAAAATCATGTTTACAGATGATAATCTTTTATTTGGTGAAAAACTACATAATCGTCCTTTGTATATGGTAGGTTATGTGCTAGAGAAGAGGATAAACAGAATCTTGATTGATGAAAGGTTTGGAGTTAACATTCTGCCTATCCATACATTGAAAGAACTGGGCATCACGACTGAGTAACTTAACAAAAGTCGCCTGTTAATACAAGGTTTCAATCAAGGGGGGCAGAGGTCTATAGGCTCCATCAAGTTAGAAATCCATATTAGAAATTTGTGATCCAGTGCATGGATGCATGTGATCGATGCAAAAACTTCATATAATATCTTGCTTGGTAGGCCTTGGGTCCATGAGAACAAAATTGTCTCATCCTCCTTTTATCAATGTTTGAAGTATCTTCAAGATGGAATTAAAAGGAAAATAGGTGATGATGATAATCCTTTCACTGAAGTTGAATCACACTTTGCTGATGCAAAATTCTATTTGAAGAATTACATGATGAAGGAGGCAAAACTTGACTATATCAAATCAACCAAGTCCAATACACTTGCCAGTAAAAGAACTGATGTGGTTGTTGAAAAGGTCAAGGCCAATATTGGGGATCTTGACTCCTGCCCAAATAAAGAGAAGATTATATCCTCGAAAAAGAAGTTATTTGTACCCCGTTATGTTCCAAAGGTAAAGAAAGAGGGGGGTCAATCGTCTGACATTCAAGGAAATGCACTGGGAGGACTGACTCTTCCTATCAAACGTATTGATGCAATCAACTTATCTTCAAAGCTGCTGGGAAAGTTTGTGGCTCAAAATCCACCTCAGGATATCCCAATCCTTACAAAACGTACAAAAGGGTTTGACCCAAATGCTTATAAGTTACTTGCAAAGGTTGGATACAACCCTAATGAGCCATCTAAATTAGGAAAACTCCCATCTGATGATATCACCAGGAAACCACGCAAGGGTTTAGGATAAATTTTATAAAATGATTTAAATTATATTAAATTTAAATTATATCGATCCAAAAATAAATATTATGGATTAATATAATTGGGTTAATTAATTAAATGCAACGAAATATGGAATTAATTAAAAGTCCAAATGTATTTATTTTGGCTACAAAAGATGACCCACTTTACAAGGCCCAATATCCTCTCATCCTAGAGGCTTACTTGATGTCACGTGTCAGATGACGTGGCATGCCAAGTCAAATAAAAAAAATCAATAGGATCACGCCATGTGTCAAAATGACATGGAATTCTTATCTTCATCAAAGGTCAATAAAAATGTGCCACATGTACAAGTGATGTGTTTCGACCAATCAAATATCGTCATGTCACTTTAAAGGAAATCTATTCCTATCACTTTTCCTGCGCCATGTCACCTTTAATCTGATTGGCCAGAAGAAAGTATGATTCCATCATAACTCCTCTATTCTACAACTATATATAGGGGTCCTCAAAATTCAGAATTCACATCAAGAATTCTAATAAGAAGCCAAAGAGAGCTCGTGGATCAAACGCCGCAGATTTCTCTACAAGCAACAAGAATTCAAGAAATCAAGCATTCAAGTTCAAGAACGTATCAAGATCAAGATCACCGGATTCAAGAACAAGACCGAAAGCCCTTGGATTCAAGTACAAGTCGAGATCAAGTTCAAGAACAAATCTATATCAAGTTCAAGAACAAATCCATATCAAGTTCAAGTTCAAGCACGCATCAAGATCAAGTTCAAGAACGCATCAAGATCAAGATCACCAGATTCAAGTTCAAGCCCAAAAGCCCTTGAATTTAAGTACAAGTCGAGATCAAGTTCAAGAACAAATTCATATCAAGTTCAAGAATGCATCAAGATCAAGATCACCGAATTCAAGATCAAGCCCAAAAGTCCTTGAATTCAAGTACAAATCAAGATCAAATTCAAGAATAAATCCAAATCAAGTTCAAATCCATATCAAATTCAAGCTCAAATCCACAAATCAAGATCAAGACCACAAGATTCAAGAACAAGCCCAAAAGCCCTTGAATTCAAGTACAAGTCAAGATCAAATCCATCAAGTCTTACAAAATTCAAGGTCAAGCTAAAGAGCCCTTCAATTTATATTTGAAAACGCGAATTAGAGGATTCATAGAGATTGTAGAACTCACTCCTTGAAATAAAATACAACGATTGTAGCAACAGTTTTCGTCACTTGAATAATATTTTCTTGACGCGAAATTTTATTGTCATACAAGATGTTTCTAGAAATATATATATATTTGTTTTTGCTATATTTCTTGATAGATTTTTGTTAGTGTGAAAGATGTTTCTAGAAATATATTTTTTGGATATTTTTTAATAGATTTTTGTTAGTGTGATATTATATTTTTACCCTTGATCGTTCTGCCTTTCATATTTCTATATAATAAACTAGATAATTTAAAGCCCGTGATACAGGCCTAATATAATTTAATATTTTTTTCAGTAAACAAATTCAATAAATTACTTTATAATTTGTTTTAAATGTTCAGATGATATAAATGTGTTATTTATAACCAAACTTGAGAAGGCAGAATTTCAAGAAATTTTATGTGTAGAGAAATTAGAAAAGTGTGTTAGATTATGAATGAGTACATTTCATGTTCGAGAAATAAATAAAATGTTAATATCATTTAAAAAAATTATCAAAAATCTTTATATATCTTCACAAGTGGTATCTATTTTCTACAGTTGTTATCTTCTATTTGCGCTACAAGCTTTGTATATATACATATATA
>JBCEWC010020625.1:0-10847 GCA_038996855.1 Solanum aculeatissimum
AACAAATATTTTGACATGACTAATGATGCATGGTTTTGAAAGAATGTTGTCTCTTGTTTCAAATGATGCATGTATATATATATGTAAGTATTCTCGTGGGATGAGACTTAGTACCAAGGGAGTAGGTGGCAAAATGGGGTTTAAGCAAGGCCCCGCCTATTCTGTCAAACCATGTGCCACCATGGGTATATAAATTTCCGATGGGGATTTCATGTCATGTTTATCCATTGATGAAGGTTGTCATGGGCTCTACTTGGCGCGTAGTACAGAACCGGATAGTGGCACGTTCGGGTCACTCATGTTGTCGGTTGAGGTTACATCCCCGCTATATATGAACCTAGGACTTACATCTTCATACAGCATGACATGGCATATTGTTATACTACTCTTTTGGTACGTGCAATCCTTTCATATATTGTCCCCTTGTCATGTTGCTTGGCCATGCTATACTTGTCATATGCATTGCATGCCCGCATACTTAGTACTTAATTGTGTTAACCCATATTCTTTTCTACATGTTCTAACCATGTAGGGGACAAGGGTGATATCTATATTCTTCCGGACGACGCTTGATTCGCTATTGAAGACTTGTTAGTGGTGAGCCCTATTATTCAAGGGCAATAGCCACCATCTATCTATCTTCTTTTTTTCATGTATTTACTTTTCTTGATTTGAGGGTGAGCCTCAAGCTTGTCAAGGCCCCGCTCATCTATATAGAGGCATTGTTGGACAAATCTTTACTCCTGTACGTTTTGGCTTGTATGTTGTATCTTGGCTTATATATATGATGTTATTTATCTTGTCACATGATTATGTTTCTCATGTTATGATAATGACTCGAATGTTATGTATGATGTATGACTATGTACTATATGCAAGCATGCCTATCCCCTTCCCGTATTGTCCCCATAACTTTAGTTCCAAGTCCCCAAAATCCCTAGAGCTTATGTGCTACATGCGTTAGCTTCCGCATTTCCGAACCGATGATGAGTGTAATGATGCTACGATGTCTTGATCGAAGGTCTTTGGGTCCTCTTTCACCATGTCACATCTAGGCCCCCTATTCGGGTCGTGACAAAAAACTTAAGCAAATTTGAGCCTATCAACCTTTCTGCTATAATATTGGAACATAAGAGGAAAATTATGACTGTAAGAGATGGCAAGCATAGGTTAAGATTTGGTTACTTATTGACCAGATTTTAGGCACTTTGGATTTCCTTTGGAGGTTGGTACTAGTGGTACAATAAAGAGAACCTTTTCTTTGTATACTCGGACGGAGTGTGAGTGCATAGAAGGAAGGTCAATGAAGTTAAGTAGAACATCAAAACATCTAGTAGAGAAAGAGAAATTGAGGCATTAGATTGAAGGCTTGACATGTCTTCTCAGTTCCAAGGATGATGAGATGTCCTTATTGAAGGCTAAGTAATTTTTGGCACAAGCAGAGGGACCTTGTTTTGATAAGTTAGAGAAGTTGAACTCCAAGAATGATGACTTGTCAGTTGAAGTGGCTAGACTCAAGGACTAGCTACTTAACCATCACTTAGAGTCAAATGATAGGCTCACCCTTGTAATCTATTCCCTAACTCAAAAAAAACCCTCTTCTTCCTAGGTTCCAGCTTGTCTTTCTGTTGTTGTGATGTTGGTTCTCTTTTCTTTTTTTATGTAATGAATGTTGGTGTTTTGGCTTTAATGGAATGTTTTGTTCATGTTTTCTTTCTTTGGATATAATTGATTATGTTAACCTATGGTTGTGTTATCTTTAACCATGTTCTTATCATGGCTTGTATTGCATTAATTTAGGGTTTATTGTTTGTTCTTTATTATGATGCTAAAAGGGGGAAAAGTGATAATGCTTTCAGAACCAAATAATTGCACTGACTTATTTGTGACAGAGAGAACTGATATAGGGACCTAGTACCTGATTGAATTGAATATGTTATGTTATTGATAGGGGGAAGGAACTTGTTGTGCCGAAGAATGTTGAATGTACTGAAGGTCATTATTATACATGTTATGTGTTTATCATCATCAAAAAGGAAAAAATGATGTTATGATGTTTTGATGATTTAACAAATGATGGGAACAGGGAACAAATGAGGGATTTGGTCCTACGTGTGTTGAGGACTTGAAAACGACACCTGACCAATAGTAAATTGTGCACCTGCAAGTTTATTATATGTTGGTTTCCGTCAGCCTGTTATGCAAAAATTATCCAGCCAATAAAATTGCTCCAAATGGTGATGATATTGGATATTTATATCGAACCTTTCTTGAAGAGAAATTCTTGAGAGTTTTCTACACACATTGAGTGAGTGTTCTTGGTGAGGCTCTCGAGTAGGACACTTAGAGAAGGAAAAATTAGAGTTGTATTTTTACTTTGTGTACTTCATTATGCTGAAATGATGCTTGCATCTTGTGAATCGATTTCTAAATTATAAAGGGATCTGATACTTAAACCAAACTTTTTGCCCTTCATTGTTAGAGTTAGCTATGGAGAGTGTTGAAGTCTAAGTTGGCTAGTGTTAGTCAATTTAGTGGTTAGTGAAGTAGCTACTTAGTTGGCTCATACCTGTGGTAGAGTTATCACAGTGAGGAGAAAGGGATCTAGAGTTAGGTTCCTTGATTGTAAGAGGTTGTAATCCAAAGCTTTGCTCTCTTGAAGATTAATGGATTTGGGTTGAAAGTCTATAAGTGCAGGTCGTGATTTTCTCCTCCCTTGAGCAAGAAGGTTTTCACGTAAAAAAATGTGTCTTGTTTTACTTTGTTGCTTTTACTGCTTTATAGTTGTTCTTTGTGCACTGTTGTTCTTACGAGGGACCAGGTCCCCTGCACTCAGTGAAAGCTCACATTTCCATCAAAGTTGATGAACATGACATTTTTATATCTTATTTGATATTGGAATTGATGGTTTTTCATGTATTAAATAAAGTATTATTTTAAATAAAGATTTTTCATGTTGAGAGTAAAGATGATGGTTTTTTTATGCATCAATCAAAGAGTAATTAAACCTAATATTACATATGTACTTTATTGTGTTTAAAATATTATATTTTGAGAAAAATATTTTGATAAGATGATACATGTTTTAATGAGTTTTGATGAAATTGAGCATTGAGTTTAAATGACGTTTTGAGAAAATATTTCGATGACGATATAAATAATTTTAAATATATTAATTGAAGAAAGATAATGATTATGATATTCTGAGATGAGTTTGATATTTAAATTAAATTCCAATGAGACTAGATGAGATGTTTGTGAGTAATTTATTCACTTGATAGATATGAGCACATATTTTGGGAGTAGTATTGAGCACCGATTTGAGTAAGAGTATAAATAACTCAAATTCCATAAACTATGCCTCTAGTATAGGATGAGAAGGGGCCATACCTCTGAAGTCCCTATAGAGATTTTTATTGGGTCTATTGATGGGATGTCCTCTACCATGGCAAGATATTGGATGGATGTTGTAACGACATCACTTCATTGTATCATTACTCGCTCATATGGTAACGATTGTTGGTTAAGAGAAACTCTCGCTTATTGATTGGATGATTTGACGTGAGTTGCATTTTACTGAGTTTATTTTCAAAATATAACTTTATTCTTAAACTTGCATGTTTTATTGAGTTGAGTTGAGTTGAGTTGAGTCTCCTAAGTTAACTTGATTGTTGAGTTGAGTATCTTTGATTATGCCCTTTCCCTTTCAACTATTTTACATACTCGTACATTCCACGTTCTGACGTCTATTTGGACCTGCATCTTTTCATGATGCACAGAAAGGTATTAGATATAATTAATGGACACTTCATTGAGGATCTCATCTCTATCAGCTGAATTGGTGAGTCCTCCCTTACATTCGGAGGATACCACTTATGTCTTTCTTGCTTCAAGTTTAGTATCTTTATTTTGATTTGAGGTAGTCATGAACCTATCATTGGCATCATCAAGATGCTTTGAGATAGAGACTTTATAGACAATGATGGATTAGAGTTGATGTTTTTATTTTTAAGACTTGTACATTTCAAACTATTTTCACAATATTGAATTGATTTGAATTGTTGATGTCTTCCGCTGTTAGATTGTGATTGAATGAATGTGATGAGGCTAAGTGGTTGTCTTAGGGACTAGCAATAGTCTCTGAGTGTCGGCCACACCAAGGGTACCCTCCCGGAGTGTGACATTTAGCATATTTTATATGTATTGCATATCTATGCTTTTGTCTATATTTACCAGCTATTTTATTCCATCTTCTGCATTCTAATGTTATCTACACTATATAATGGTTTTAAATTAAATTCAAAACTTTGAGTTGGCTAGCCTACTCAAGAGTCCTAGTAGGCACCATCATGATGTGAATTTGGATCATGAAAGAATTATGGGTCACCAACCCATTAACGACCTGTAAGTCAGGGTTCATAGATGGTGACCCAGAAAACTTTACTTGATAGGGCTTCACTAAAATGGTCATAATTGTTTACTCTGAACTCCAAATGTGGCAATTTTAGTTGCCTTAGAAAGAGAATTCAGAGACCTTTAATTTGATCGGTTGTGAACCACCTAAATCTCTGTATTCTAGGAGATATGGTTGTTTGATGTTGACCCTTTTATGAACTCATATGAAAACGTAGTCGATAAAAATTCTTTGTACTTGGTTTAATGTAAAAGATCCTTTATGACCATAAACCACATCCAATATGCTTTAAATACTTAGAAATGGATCCTAACATATATATTAAACTTAGAAGTCATTGGGTCTTCTAACGTTTATCAAAATCATATATCAAAATTCAATCGGTAAGAAAGCTTTTAACTTAACTTATATTAGAGGGCTCTTGGAATCTCAATTAATCTCCAAATCCATTTTCACACTAAAAGAATGAATTTAAAACCTATGTCCAATTAAGAATCATTCGGTAAAATCTTATACGCAATGAAATATGGATCCATCTCAGCTAAAAAATTTCAGGGTGTTACAAATTCATTCACAAACTTCAAGAAAAAAATCAAGTAAAAAGTACAGGACAAACAAAACATCAAACTCCAAAAATCATAATTTCCAAAAAATCAAATTTTCATATTTCAACTTTTAACTACGAAATATATGATAACAAGAGAACTTAATTATTTTTAAAACATGAGATGAAGTCTCAAATTCTTTAAAAAAAATTGATTTGAAAATTTTATCATAATTTTGAATTTTTCAAATTATAAAACTTTAAAAATTATTTAATCAAAATTACTTAAAAATTAACTTCACAATAAATATTAGAGTTGTAAGAAAACAAGAATGTTTATGCTCCATATTGTTTACCAAAATAATTGTTTAGAAGTAGATCTTTACATACAATCTCACATATCAAACCACTCTGAAGAAAATAAAAATTAATTACAATTCAATTTCATAGTTAATAAAGAAAAATGTATCGCCAATTTTATTTAGTAATAAAATAATAACATATTATTTAAAAAGTATTACCTTTTACCAAGCTAACTATCACAATCCAACTCACAGAGCCATGTGAGCACCTGCTCTAATACTTAGATAGGAGAACGCTTTATTTTCAATCAATTAAATCATGGAGAAGATGAAGGAAACAAAAGATAATACTAAAATAATCATCTAATTACCAAGTATAGAGTTAAAAATTAAAATTAAAATTTTTAAAAAGATATTTGACACCCCTAAAGATTCTAATCTAAACAGGTATAAGAACTTCTAACAATATAGTGAGAAATAAAATAATGACACAGCTTCCATCTTAAGGAAGAAAGAGTAGAAGTTGTTGGAGATTGTCATCATCTTCATTTGAGAAACATCTCTTATTCTAAAATCGTACTATACAAAAATATATAGCAAGAATAGTATCAGTACAAACAACATGTACTGGTAAGCATCATAGGCTAACCCAAAATCGATCGCACGATATAAAATAAATATTTAAAAGAGGCATGCAATAAGAAAATGCACCATCCAAATTTTTTCCTATGTACTCTTACCATCCTAATTATCTTAATCACCCTTAGTAGATGACATGATATCAGCCTTTTAATTACTCCGTTGTCAACTCTAATTCCAATCAGGGTCTAATCGTTGTATCCCTTATAAAGGAATTTTCGAACCCACGACCACTAACTTGGTCTAATCAATCTACCACTTTTGTTAAATCATTTCCGACAATGTCTGTCCTAAAATATTTAGTCACTCACTTGCAAGACACGCACATTAAGATTTTTTTAGACTTTTTTCCTCTCTACCCGTACTAGCCCGTCATGGTGAGACTTAACCCGCTACGGTGGCTCCGCCATAACAGGATTCCTCTCACCAGTGTAGCAACCTGCACAGAGACAAAAACTTGAATTTCTTCCCCAAGCCCTCAATAATGCACATAATAATAGTACCAAAATATAATCTAACTCTAAGTCACCAATTCATTACTTAACTATCTACCAATTACCCTTCATTTGATCATACACAACCTCATACTTGATTATATGAAATATAATAGACAATCACAATATATTAAGATAGATGATACATAATTACATCACAAATATGGAAACATGAATAACACCTTATAATATGAAATTTAGTAACCAATCAACTTTTGATTTTTCCATCTCAATTATTACACAAGATGAGCGTGATCAATTACAATTATGTAAAATTCTTTACCATCACACATTTTAAACATGATCATGAACAGATAAAAGTCAATAATGATTCTCTCATGGAATCCACACCCAAACTTTTAGCGTGTCAGAACGTGACACCTAATTCAATAGTTAGCATGTCAAATTATGACACCCGATTCAATATATGTCAGAACGTGACACCAATTCAATATGTGTCAAAATGCAACACTCAATCCAATAATGTGTCAAAATATGATACTCGATTCAATATATGTTAGAACATGACACTCAATTCAATAATGTATCAGAATATGACATCTGATCCATAATCACAATTGCAACTAGAATTAACATTTTACAAACTTGCACAATTAAGTAATAGGTTCATTGCATGAAATTTGATTTTAGATAGTCATTCATTAGGTTCATTTTGTCATTTTCTTTTTTATATACATGAAGATAATACTAACGACGTAGTTAACAATCCCATATAAAATAAACAAAAATTGAAACTATCAACTACAATGCAACCACCACACTTGAAGTCACAAGTAATCATTGTATGAGATTATCAATAAGAACTCCTTTTATATTCACCCTTTTATTTCATGAATATGCATTAATTTGATATATCACGGGGAATATTTAAAATTCACACATTCACACGCTCTTTCTCATACATACACATATATATAGTCCACATTGGAAGCCCTCCCCCTCCCCGAAAAAGTCTCAGGATCTCAAAATAATCCAACAATTTATTTACACATAAACTTCACAAGAATCATCAATCATCTCAATAAGAAATATATGGACAATAAAAAACTAGATTATATGCTAGTCACAAACTAAACATAATCTACACAATACATTCCTTTCCTAACAACAATAAAACACATTTAGCTATCTAGATTTTATGCTTGAAAGACTATACATGATCTCTCCATCAATTTACATAATATCATATAATGAAAAAAATAGGTTTATAACTACTCAATTGAAAAATCTAGCCTACCTGATCTCCAAGCTACTGCAATAATAAATTGTCGTTGATGATCTTCCTTCCTCTTCATGTTTTCAAGGTCTAAATCATCTAATAATAATCATTATAAGAGTAATTAATGAACTATTCTTTCAACAATTACTTTGCGATTCAAATCCACTAGTTCTACCCTCCAAGGTGCTCAAAAATTCTAAGTTTTGAAATAGTTAGATTAATATTCAGTCCCTAGGACATAATCTATCAGTAATAACTCATATTCAAGGGATCTCAACCTATTAATTCTCTTTACACTAGAAATTCCACCTAAGTTGACTTTTCACCTCTCCTATGATAATTTAACGTTATTCTAAGGATCAAAGAATCAAACAAGTGCTAGATTGATGAGAGGACTTACCTTGGAGGGAAAAATTGATGAAAAAAGTGTCACAATCGCCTCTCCCTTGCCTTAGTCTGACCTTGGAGAGTTTTGAAAGTAAAATAATATTTTAGGTCAAAAAATACATTTAACAGAGAGTATCTCACCATGGTGGTCCTGCGATGGTGGCCTAATCCTACTATCCCACTACAGTGATCTAGTCCCACCATAGCAGCCTCAGTTTAGACAGTATTGAGTAAAATAATCATTACTCTTTATTCCAGACTCCAAATGATGCAAATTAGGTGGCATTGAAAAGAAGACTAATAGATCTGTAATAGGCCACCTAATTCATTATAGGTCTAGAATTATAGTTGTTTGAAGTTTTTCTTAGTTTAAATTTAATTGCAAAGCTAAATTTATAAGGTACTTTCAACTTAACTTTGTGATAGGGACATTGTAAGAGATGAATTCACAACTAATAGACTTGTATACCAAGGAATTGATCCTAAACTTATAACGGATGAGATTTGTATACCATTAGTGTCGATATTTTCAGTAATGATGGAATAGGTTGTTACATTAACAATTGACTGACGATAAAATTTATAACTGATTTGGATTTTTTTTGTACTAAAAAAAGTGATTTAATGAATATAAATAAAATTATATATTTATGAGAATATTTCTGAAACTCTTTTTAGTCATGATTGAATAAGGGGTATAGAAAAGGAAAACAATACAAATTCTAATTCATTAAAATATAAGTATGACATCACTGATTCATCTACTACTAATATATTATAAGACTAATAATATAAGATCATTCAACATTTTTTTTTAAAATAGAAAAAAGAATTGTAATTTCAATAAATTCTTCACTGAAATAAAGAGGAGTCCATATGATTAGATTATTACAAAATGCATCTTCTCCTAATGAAGACCTAAAAAAAACAAATTATTGAGGGAGAAAAAAAAGTATAAGTATACAATTGATATACAAACACAAAGTAAAATACAAGAAAAAAACTAAGAAAATCAAAGAGTCAATGAAAGAGTGGGGAAGAGAGAAAATATTTATTTGATACAAACACACAAATATAAAGAAAAAGGCTATAGAAAGAGAGAGGCATGAGAAAGAACAAATATTAATTTAATACAAACACACAAAATAAAATACAAGAAAAAAAGCTACAAAGGGAGAGGGTGTGAATGAGAGAGAGAATGAAAGAGAAAGCAAATAAATATTTGATTAGAGGGGGAGAAAGAAAAAGAGAAAATAAACAATTGATATAAACATATAAGATGAAATAAAAGAAAGAAAGTTAAAAGGAAAGAGAGAAAATATATAATAGATACAAACATACAACATAAAAGTTTTTAAAAAATGCTATAGAGAGAGGGGGAAAGAAAGAACACAAAATAAAATTTTAAAAAGGTTAAGAAGAAAAACGATAGTGAGAGATCAAGAGATAGAACAAATATAAAATTGACACAAAAATACAATGCGAAATACAAGCAAATTGTTATAAAAAGAATGAATATATAATTGATAACAACACACAAATTAAAATATAAAAAAAGGTTATACAGAGAGAAAAACAGGGGAGAGATAAAGTGTAACAACCCGAAAATTTTTGAAAACTCCTTATGGTTGGTCTTATTTGATATACTACTGGTCATTGTTGAATTTTAATAGTCACGGGTTGAGTTTAATTGGCCGAACGCAAAACAGGTCAGTTGGTGACCTAGAGAGGTCGTTTGGGCAGTGGGCTTCAAACTGTCATAACTTTTGATGCGGGTAAAATCGTGTGGGGTAATATAAATATCTTTGAGTTAGCTTCGCAACTCAATTGGTTTCACTCGATTCGGAGTTCGGATAAGGAAGTTATGGCCCAAACAGTGGGACTTCCTGAAATTCGAAACACGTTGCAAATAGGCTCTGAAAAGTGGACAAGGAAAAGGCCACGGTCCGTGAAACTTGTCACGGTCCGTGTGGGGTGTCGTGTGTAGGTCCAGTGGGCTAGGGGTGGCCAGGAACTACCTCATGAAGCAAGTCATAGGCCACGGAGCACCAAATGGTCCGTGAGCCATTTGACCAGCCGTTTGGGGTTCCGTCCAATGAGGCAGTGGCTTAGCCAGGCAGTGGCTAGACTAGGTGGATAAGGCAAGGCTCACGGGACCATGATACAGTCCTTTGACCTTCATACGGTCCGTGATAAGGGTTCGTCAAGTGTTCCAGAAAGTCCTCTGAGAGTTCGCGTTGAAAAAATTGCAAAGTGATGTTTGACGGGAGAGGTTCACGGCCAGTGTGACTTTTGACGGCACTGTAGCAGTCGTGTGACACTGGGTGCAGTTAAAAGCTCTATTTTATTAATAGCAATTTCGGGATTTAACATTTCCTTAAGCCCCCTTTTCGTATTTTAAGGTCTCCTAAACCTCTAAAACAATCCCCAAATCCTCATTCACCCATTAAAACTCTCCTACACTCTCTTTAGAAATTCTAAAATCCTCTTAGCCTCCATTGAAGAAAGCTTGTAGAATTTTGGGAAGAAGACCTTGACTAAGTTTGACCTTGCAAGTTGTTGGTGAAATTAAGGTATGTGGGACTTGATTCAAGGATCCTTTTTCATCCTTGAAGATCCTATGAACCCTAACTCTTTAAATTTGATTTAAGCTTTCAATTAAGTTATGGGTTCTTCCAATATTGTTGTATATTAGTGTTGAGAATTGTGTGTTGTAGTTATTAGGTGATTTAAACATGATATTGAACTTGAATTCATGAATTTTCATTGAAACCCTTATTGATCAACTTGCATGTCCCCTTTCATGATTTAATTAAGCATGGGTAAC
>JBCEWC010020626.1:0-10847 GCA_038996855.1 Solanum aculeatissimum
GGATTATTTTAAGGGCCAAAAAGGGCTTATAAAAGGGCAAGGATAGCTGGACATTTCATTCATTTTAACACACAAAAACCAGATTAAACTCCAGCTTTCATTTCTCTCTCAAAGGTCAAGGAGCAGCAACCTTAAAATTCCTTTAGGGTTCTTGAGGAGACCCTTCTTGTTACAGGCCAAGGTGAGTGAAAAAACCTATAGATTTAGCTTAATTGTATCATAAAATAAAAGGAAAACATGTTACTTATGCTTAAATAGAAGATTAGGGAAGAATATCTTCTTAAGTGTTGCTCATTTCTCTTGATTGTTAAGAGACTTTTGGATTCTTGTTTGGTTTAAAATGTGAAGCGAAATTGAAGTTCTTGAAGAAATTGAGTTAAAAGGGCGAGTTACAAGAATTGAAATATGTTGCTGCCACATCTTTATTTTTCGTCGACATAAGGCTAAGTACGATATTTTAAGGGTAAGTTTGATAGGAACTCGTGGGAGGATGATCAGGAACAATGGTCCCATGTCCTCCATTGAGTTGGTGTTGTTTGGGTATGTAAATGTGATGAAAATAGTTTTGTCAATATGGGGAAAGGGTGTGTATTGTTGGTGTTGAAATATCAGAGAGGGGTTACAATGTTACACTACTTAATTATGTGTGGTGTGGAGACTTCATATGTTGTACCTTGTGAACTGTTGTAAGCGTTTTATGGAACTAAAAACAAGCTAAGGTACATTATGTATACAAAAATATATGACACAAATGCAATTAGAGTAAGAAGGGTTACAAGAACACCCTTAGGTGGTAGTTACGAATTTGTTGCCTGAATGTTATTTGGCTAAGATTGAACTGCCAATACATGATTAATAGCTAGCTACTAACATTAGTTTTATCACCCATTCTATTGTAGATAAATTTTTGAGAAGGAAAGAGTTTACTTCACGGTAATAACAAGGTCGTACAACAAGGTACGTAAGGCTATCCTATTCCATATTCTTTGGCATGCCTCAAGAGGTTGTTGACATTACCTGCATTACTGGTACATGGTCCCAAAGCTCAACAGCGTCATGACCACAAAGCTAAAAATCTCAAAGTATTAAAGAATAATTTGAACACTGTTCATAGCGTGGGTGGCAGCCCAGGGGTAAGAGCCTAGCATGGGTCGATCTCACTTGGTTTTTGAGGGTTGCAGCCTAGGGGTGAAGGTCTAGCATGGGTCGATCCCAATTTATATAGCTATGAGGACAACATTCCACGGGTTAAAATGCCTAGCATGGCTCATCCTCTTTTACCACTGATCAGCTGGTCACTTATATTGCATACCTAAAATAATTACAAAGCATTGGAAATAAAGAATGTAACGTACACGGTTCCCCAAGTATAGCAAAGGTGGTCTTTTATTATGATCTATGAATTTATCTATTTCTACTTGACTTCACTTGAATCTTCATTTTGCATGTGCTATTGCCTTACATATTCAGTACATTATTTCGAACTGACATCCCTCGTGTGGGATGCTGAAATTCATGATGCAGGTACAGGTACTCCATCTAGTAGACCTCCAATATAGGCGCATCCGACACTCAACTGCTTTTGGTGAGCTCCAAGTTGATCCGAGGCTTTACTGAGTCTGTAGTTTATGAATTTTGGTATTGCATAATAGTTTGATGTAAGGTGGGGCCTATCCCGACCTACGTTAAGGTTTTCTATCTTGTAGAGGCTTTGTAGACTTATTGTATATAGTTCTGTTATATCTTGTCTCTAAATAGTTGTGGCCTCAACTGCCAAGTCCTGTATGTAAGTTGGTGCTACTTATTTTGATCTCTTATCTCAGTAGAGTTGTCATAGACATATGCATGATAAGCAAAGGTTATATGTTGGTTCTCTCGGGCCAAGAGGGCACCGAGTGCCTATCCGTCTTTGTAGAGTTGGAGGCATGAAAAAACTAAACTAAAGAAATGGGGACCTGGGGTAAAGAAATGTCAAGCAAGGAATCAATGGAATTGGGGAAATGGAGAATCAATTAAAACTCAAATGATCCATTGCACATAACTTCATATTATCCCTATAGGTAGGCTAGATTGCTTGTAACTACAATCACCATTACACCAAAAGTAGCATCTATGTAAGAACTTATACAAATCTCACACCCCAATAACATGAGAATCTTAAGTGAACCAATGTAATTAATTAGCAAATCTACCTAATACCTTAGTTGGTTGAACACAATCAAGGACTCTAACCTAATAAGCAAATACCCATGACTATTATGTAATCTACCCACTCCAATTACTCAAACGTTTGCAGCAATTAAAGATCTATACATATATACTAAATTGCAACCTCAGGATTTTAATTATAAATAATATAAAATATAAACCCATATCAATTAATGCACAACAAACCAAGAAATCAAAGATCCACCATAAGATCCAAGCATTCAACGACATATCACCCCCCCAACATTCAACGACATACATGATAAAAGGAGAAACAATTATACCAAGATGTTCATCCATAATTGCAAGATTGAATTGAAATTAAAAGATGAAAAATAATTATTTACAATCCTTCTTCCCCAAATCAAGTACCAAAAGATTCTCTCCAAAAAAACTTACTCAAAAAATCAAGTGAAACCTGTATGTAAGAATGTGTTTAGAATTGTACTCCAAAAACTCTTCAAAAATGCTTGAATATTATCCTGAAGACAGTCCCAAAATACCATTTGGCGAGGTTAGTCGGGCATCATTGGCATGTTTGGAAATGTGTCGACTTGTGACATCATTGTCGAGTCGTCACTCACTTTTTCCTTCAAGTCATTTCTGCAACATTCAGTGATCCGTTTTGAGTTTTCTAACTTGGATCTGTAATACACCAAATTCCCTTAGTATCGATGAGTTAAGATGCAACAAATCCTCTTACCCTTCCCAGGGTGTGTAACATTTGGTGGGCTCATACTTCCTCTCTTCAACAACAAGCTAAGCAGGCTAGGATTTCAAGGGGATTCTTTCATAAATAGCAAGTTCCTTCTTCCTAAGTTTCCCCAATATATATGAGTTTGTCTTTTGGGTCTCCTTTCTTCCACAAAGTCCTACATGATGTATTTTTACCTTTTATTTAAGTTACTTCAAATCACCATTCATGTTAGTGATGATTTCATGATATTTTATGTTATTAAATGATCTCAATGATATCCTATGAGTCTTTACTAAGTATTTACATGTATTTAAGTTGATGATGACCCCAATGATGGGTATTTTGAATGATGAAGAGTGGGTTGTTTTACATGTTTTGAATAAGCATATTCTCCATGATTTATGATGTTTTAACTTATGAGTTAGCCCACTAAGTTTCAATCCAAAGTTTGCATGATATATGATGATGATTAGGGAATTAAAGTAATGCTTTTTCAAAGACAGAAACATGTCAACAATTGCCTAAAAGATGTTTAAGAAGGTCCCCAAGATGAAAGGACAATGCTCACTTGGTGGTTCCTTAGTTTCGAGCTACTCTTGAGATTTCTACCTATGATTCTAATATGTCATAAATTAACTAAGTATATGTTTTAAAGATTCTATGGGATGACTTAGCAACGAATGAGGCATCATGGTGGGGTTTAGTAAGGGGACCCAAGAAGTAACCCCTTGCCCTATTATCTATGTGCATAAATGAGCCCTAGTAGGATAGGTTAGTGGATCCAATGTCATGATCCGGTCCCGATCATGATGGTGCATGTTAGATCCCACCTACAGGCAAGCCAATAACTCAACCACAGGGTACTTGTCCTAGCTCTTTAATCATAAACATAATCGACACAGCAATATATATATAACCACAACCTACCCAGAACCTGGAAGTCATTTGTGCAAAGCTACAAAAGACAGAAGGACAACCATATACATATATCAATAATCATAATAATATACCAATCAAGAGTGCTACTATAAATACATGTCACTCTGGTACAAGGCTAATGTCTTGAAACAAAAGACAACCATAAAAGGAAGAAGATCGCGAAGTATCTGAAGCTGCTTGTGCTCACCAATAGTCTTCTGAGCACTCCTGAAACCCCCAGAAGTCAAATGGCACGGCTAGAGCCTGGACCTGTACCATGGGAAAATGCAGAAAGTAGGGGTGATTACCTAAAAAGAAATTACCTAGTAGGCATCATCAGTCAATCGAGTGATATAGTAAACTTGTAGAAAGCTCAAATATATAGAGAACTACAACAATGTAGAAATCGAACTCACATCAATACATAAACATGTTTGGAAACCTTAAACCTACAACTCAACCAACAAAGCTGATGAACAATGATAAATTGAACCAACCTAAGTGATGAACAGTGACAAACTGAACTAACCCAATTGATGAACATCGATACCAACTGATGTGTCATATCTCTTTTTGAACAATAGCAGTGTCTTAGGCCCAAAATGTCAACAAGTGGTCGACCCTCGAAATTGGCAACTAGGACTTGAAACTCTGGGAAAATGGTTGTTGGAACTCAAACCATAGGGTGCATAACCCAGGGACTCAGATACTCAGATGTGGTCACCAAGTCTTAGAGGACATGGAGCATCATCATGGACTCGAGGTATCGAAATAGTCCCTCACTCAACCAGTCTATCCTGGTCTGAAACTCCAAGGTTATATTGTTCGCAGAGTGAATATAGGCAATGCAATTTATAACATAGGTATCCCACACAACCATACCTAACACCTCCCTTAGATACAATTGATACCTCAATATCAGATGACAAGAACCAGTGCACAACAACCATCAGTAGTAGATTAGAGTATATATGTCACTGATCACTGTAGAATTATGTCCAACTAAGGCCAAGAATACCATAACCTAATCAACCATAAATTCTCAGAGTAAACATAGGCGACGAAAATCATAAGATCAGTACCCCACACAATCCAACCTAGTAGAGTCATGTCTATACCAGAACCAGTCCATAGTACGACATATAATCAACAAACAATCTCACATCTAACATATTTCAGTAGCATCAGGCTACGCACTAACATAGATGTGAGTCAAGTTAGAACACATGCCTATCCTATGGAAATAACCCATATCCTTTACCTGGCCCTTTATTTATATAAAGCAACTCATAAGGCAACATCAGTGTAACCTAAGCTAAGGCCCAAGAGGCTAGACAATCAGAAGGATGTCATTAATCCAGAACTATATTGTAGGCCAATTGCTACAAAAGAGTTCCGCCCAAGACAATTATGTGTCGACCCACTGATAATGTGCCCCTCTCAACACTAGGTGCCAGTCCCCAAGACTAAACTACCTAGCTAATGTCTCATCATTGATAGCCCCAATAAGCCTGTAGGATATAACCTTCACCTTCCTAATAGGTTCACACTTCCATCTCCAACCTACCAGTGGCTAAATTGCAACACAACTTATATAACGAGTTACAAGGCTTCTTTAGGAGTATGCACCCAATCCCAGAACATGGTGTGTTTCTCCAGTCATTAGCCAATAACACAAGTGCATAACAGATAACAGAAGTATACAAGATTATATATGCTACAAGGAAACACAACATTATGTTTAATCAGACAATTCTACCATAATTCAGGAAGCCACAAGTACTCATCAACTAGCAAGAGTCAAGCTCAGTGTATGTATATGTCACCTGCTCTTAGCCCAACCAGCCCTTTCAAGCCCTCTCATAGTCTACCAATGCTAGAGCTAGGCTAATATAGCCCTCCATACAATAAGTGTAGTCCCATACCATCATACATAACGCATACGGATACATAATTAGCTATATACAACATGTATTCCATAGCTCAACCCATAAATAGTACATTTCCACACATTTTGGCTCACATATGCATGCATTTCAACTCTGTCTAAGGTGAAGCAAATCATAACATACCTGGCGGATGACTCCTCATTTTCTTAGTCAATCCACTTGAGCTTTTCCCTTCTGAAATTGCTTCTTGACAGTGCTCAGCTGTCAAAATACAATACATAAGGTTATGGTCACATTGGTTGTAACATCTTGAAAAATGGGTGAAATTAGGCCAATAGTGCCTAAAATGAGAAAAAATAGGGCCCATTCTAGAAATCCTAAACAAAATTATAAAAAATGATCCCCACGACAACTCGAGTTTACAACCAAAAATTTAGCCCAAAACGAACCCCAAAAGATCCAGAAAAGACCAAAAACTGAAATTAAAATCTTTACTAGGAAAACATTTTTCCAAAACTTTCACGTCAAAATTTATGGAAAACCAGCTAAATTCAACAAAAACCTAGCATACCACAGCATTCCTCTCGGAATGTAGAATAATTTAGACTCAAATTTCGCTTAATTGTGTCAAGAATCAATCTAGATATCAAAGCACAAAGTTTTCACAAATTTCAAGAATAAAATCAACTAAAACAACAAATTTACCTTGAAATACGACCAACTCCCAAATCCGACTTCACCACAGCATTCCTTGTGAAAAATCTCAGTCACCTGGACCTTTGAATCATTAGAAAAATAGAGTTCCAGAACAACTTTTATGCTTGGAAGAAGTTGGAATTTAAGGCTGGTTGGCAAAGTGCTGAAACCATATATATGAGTCAACTCTTCTTTGCAAACGCAGACTAAGCTTCACAAATGGATAGTTTTATCCAGGCCTCACTCTGCGAATGCGCCTCACCCTCCGTGAACGCAGAGGGTTAAATATCTAGTGTTGTACCAGCTAAGTTTAAAACTTCCCCGGGGCATTCCAGGGGCATCAGTGTCCGCTTTAAGCAAACAAATAGTGCAACCACATGGATTTTGATGTTTCAGATCCAACAATGCAGTCAAAATTTCCAACGGAGCATCCTATGGAAAAATGAGGGTCCCACTTCTTTTCGACCAATTTTAGCTAAAATAACTAAGGGGGTCAAAACGCAACTGAATGCCTTTGTCAATTGACGAAGGGTTATTCTAGACTATTTTTGACGCTGACCATGCCATCAGATTTCCATTTCGAGCATGTTTTGCTAGATTGCTACACAAACACACTTTTTAGCTCACGATTGAACTCATTTTGCAACTTTTGGCTCAATTTCATACCAAGACCCTCCATCCTCAAATTAACCACTCTCTTAGCCTAAATCGGTCATTCTAGAACTGATAGAATCGTCGGAATCCCTTCCTGAGGTTGTTTGCTAGGGCTTTATCAGAAATCTCATTTTAATAGTTATAAATCTTCGTTAACTTGCAAATTCACTCAATTCACAATAAAATCATGTTGTAACCATTCCAGTTACCCCAATAAGTCATAAAAGGTTTGAGGTCATCGTATAGAAGCTCAAATAAACAAAGTAGTTACAAAATTAAAAAAAATGACCAAAGGGTCATTAGAACACCCCCCATGTATTAATAAGACTTTCATTCGTGAAAGTACGAACATAGGCATACCTACAAGCTCAAGTTTGCACCATTAGTATATCGGTCATAAACATGCTCTGTATCCTACAATAGTTCTAGTACCACCTTCACTATCCAGAAATCCAACAATCTGACATATGTAATAGCGATTCAATGTGGAAATTCAACAAGGAATTCTCAAGAATACATTATTTCCCCTTCTACTGAATCAGCTGACAAGTCACGGGAATCCTTTGATTGAGCATACCGAACCTTACAACATCACCAGATGTTTGAGTAATCATGGTTTTTCATAATTGTGCTCGTGGTTTACATATACGATGTTTACTTCGCTCCTGGCTTCTTTATACAAGTAGTTCCTACCATCAACCAAAAATGGCCCATAGGCTAACCAAATAACGGCAGATCATGGCTAATATGCTCATACTCACACATAGGGCCTAAACCCCTTTTTCCCTTGCTATTCAATTCATCCATCAGTATTCCCAATAACTCTCAAACTCCCAGTAGTGCAAAAGATACCCAATATTCCACCCATTAATAGACTCTATGTACCTCCCTTAGTACCTTAACATCCATATATCACTTCTCAAATATGGTCCTCAGATGTTACTACCATTAGCCACCATTCTATAGCATCTACTAAATCAACCACTAGAAAGAACTACAACCATAGCAACTAGTGCCTATAAAAAATCAAACTCGTGCTACATAGCATAGTGGTAAGCTCAACGACCACAATTATCCACTCACAATGGCCACAATAGATCCAGCTAAAACCTCCACAATGTCCTCCACAAAAACCTCCCTTAACGATATCTGACAATCATCTAACTCAACGAAATCATACTAGAGCATATGTAACTCATATGAAATACACCGGCACAACATCAATAAACAAAAAATATGATGTATAGTTGAATAAGCTAGAGGTAGGGATAACTCAAATATAACCAGCCCAACCATCTCAAAACCTCAAAGGGATAATATATCAAGGCTAAGCCCATCACTACCTTCCAATCCACACGACTTCTCTCAGTGGTGACACCCTTAGAACCACTTTGTTCCCAATCTCAAGATGAACAAATTGACGTTCAGGGTCATCATAACACTAGGTATCGACTTAGAGCTATCCTCAGTCTATCTTAAATACCCCAGACCCTAGCTAAGGCATTCTATAATAGGTCTATACCGTAGGGTCCCAGCTCAATAGGCTCAAACCAGCCAATTGGAGTATGACATCGGCAACTGCATAATAGAAACAAGTTAATTCGCCACTAAGGCAATATCAAAGCCAAGGCCATCCAATAATATCGCTCGACCCGTGTATCACAATCTTGAGGAATCATCTTACCAAATCCCTTTAAATAAAAGGGACCTTTCACTATCTCGACACCTAGCTCGGGATAAAAGAAGCTTGGAACCCATATTCAAGTAAGCAATGAATCTAACACAGTAAAACCATAACCCAAATACTAGGCAACTGATAAAATGATCAACATTCCTTAGCGCACAATGGCCGACAGCTCAACTGATAATGCAACAATATCTCATCTAACAATAAACAACCCAACAAAGCCCTCAGGCATAGCATTTATCTCACGATCGAGTCACCAAAGAATCAGAAGAATCGTATATGAATAGATTTACCACAATAGAGTCATAACCATAGAGGTACAAGGTGTGACTAGAGGTATAACTGACAGCGTGCCTCTCAAGTATGGTATACGCCAACATTAGACTACCCATTTTGGTAATCAAGTATCAAAATGGTCATATGTATAATTCACAGGGTTTGGGTTATATTTAGCCTGCAATAGGGTATAATCATAACATAGGTGACAATTACTTAGAACCCCACCAGGCATAACATACTCACCAGCACCAAGATACCCAATCGGTCAAACCAGTAGTTTAACAATCAAATATGGATGTATAGAGAACACCAATGCTTAGTATACCTCAGACGTAACTTATCATGCCTTTAGGATCTCTATTAAGAGTGCTCACAGCCCATATAACATTTAACCAGTAGCTGACATAAAAATATACGTATCACAGAATTCTAGTCGCAACATCTCATATAGAATGATACATGGTCATTACTAACAAAGTAACTTATCACGAAGCCTGTCTCTGAGGCTCCCACAACTTCAATGCCTAAAGGCTCCCTATCCAGTTGTCAAAACTCGAGGTCATCCAGCCTTTTCTCAATGGGCTCTAGGGGTTACTCTCTATCTAGGATTGACGATGCAGCACTACCCCTGCCCGGAGTCTAACCTCTATATGGCATCCGTTTGAGAAGGACGGAGCAAATCAGATTTCAAGGTATCGATGTCTATTGATAACATCACATGACAAGAATCAATAATGCCAAAAATTTTCTAAACATCTCATAGCTTAATGGAAATAATCCATGGACGTTTTGGAGTGTACCAGTCAACCATCCCTTTCAGGCCCTCTCGTAGTCTACCAGCGCGAAAGCTCTGCTAATATAGCCCTCCACACAATAAATGTAGTCCCATACAATCATACAAAACATATATAGATACACAACAAACTTTATACAATATGTATTCCACATCTCAACCCATAAATAATACATTTCTACACATCCTGACTCACATACGCAAGCATTTTAACTCAGTCTAAGTAGTAGAGAAACCTAGCCTACCTAGCAGATAATTCCTCGCATTCTGAGTCAATCTGCCTGAGATTTTCCCTTTTGAATCACTTCTCAATGTTGCTCAACAATCGAAATATAGTTCACAAGGTTAATATGGTCACATTGGCTATAATATCTTGAAAATGGGTGAAATTAGGCCAATAACACCTAAAATGGGGAAAAATAGAATCCACACCCAAAATCGCAAACAAAACTCTAAGAACCAATCCCCAGTATAACTGGAGTCTACAGCCAAATATCGGCCCAAAATGGACCCAGTAGAAGGAGAAAAGGCCCAAAATGAAATTAAAATCGTTATCGAGAATATATTCTTTTCAAAATTTCTCAATCAAATTTATAAAAAATTAACTAAATTTAGCAAAAACACAACATTCCGCAGCAATCCTCTCAAAACGTAGAACAATTTAGACTCATATTTCACTTAATTTCATCAAAAACCATCTAGATATCAAGGCACAAAGTTTTCAAAAATTTCAAAAATAAAATTAGCTAAAATAGTAAATTTACCTCGAAATGCATGTCAAATCCCAAATCTGACTTCGCCATGGCATTCCTTCTGAAAATCGAGTCACGTGGACCTTTTAATCATTGAAAATGGAGTCTTAAAACCATTTTAATGCTTGGAAAAAGTTGGAAATTAATGGAAGTTCATGAAGTGCTGAGGCCATATATTGTCACGACCCAGATAGGGAGCCTAGATGTGACATGGCGAAGGAGAACCCGAAAGTTCTCGATCAAGCCATCATAGCATCATCACACACATCATCGG
>JBCEWC010020627.1:0-10844 GCA_038996855.1 Solanum aculeatissimum
TTTAAAGTTGTTTAAGTGGTTTTGTAAAACCGGAGTTAAAAAATAATGGCATAGATGAGCCTTTTCTCAAACGGTAAAGGCATAAATGAGCCAAACTTTTAACGGATGGCATAAATGAGCCTTTTCTCAAAGTTCGATGGCATATTTAAGTCTTTTCCCATTTTTAATTATGTAGTGCTCATGACATAAGAAGGGGAGACTTGGAGCAACAACAAAGTTGCCTCCGTGTAATATATAGGTCACAGGTTCGAACATGAAGGTATGGTAGGTTGCCTAGACATCACCCCTCATGAAGTGTGAGACTTTATTAACGTTGAATGTTTTGTACACTAAACAGCCCTTTTTTACTGTTCATGAAATGCATGTTATCGGCATATGATAGTTACCCCCAGGAAAAGTTTTGGTGATCACGATAGACACATTCAACCAAGAGTATCATCTTTTACTATTCATGAGGCTACATTGTAACAGGCGTGCAGCCACTTGACGATTAATTGAGGTTAATACGTATAATTAAAGAAGACGAAATATTTTAAGTGATTAAGTTATTTATGTAATAGATGAGAACACACCCAAAGGCTTTTTCAAAATTTGAGCAAAAAGTCTCTAATAGGAACATTATATCATGTGCTTAGGTGCTCAATCAAAGCTAATATACTAACAAACTTAAGAGGTTGTCGATGCATAATTCAGCCAAATTTTAATTCACTGAATTTCAACTACAATATAAAAATATTTGAGATAGTGATCTCTTGGTGACTACCAATTGAATATCACCAATTGAATATAAAAGTTGCAAGTACCACTTCACAGGTTTACCTTTGTAAAATAGACAAAATCTTGGAATTTCAAATTGTCTCGATCGAGCTGAATGAGTTCAATGCTTACAGAAGTAGATGGACATTCATTTATATTGCTAGCATTTCTTATCTTAATAATAATTCCATTTAAGAACTTTGGTATTGCTCATCCGAAATTAATACAGTCAAAAAATGAAACATACATCACTATCATATATATTAATCTTACCTATATTTTTTAAACAATTACAAGAGTTTTGTACCATATATTGCGAAAGATAAATATTTTAGATACACATATCCCTAAAAGTTAGCCTCTATTAGTTATTTACACAAATAAACCATCCTCAATTCAAGTTTTCATGTTAATCAACACACACTCTCTCTCTCATCAACATCTATCTCCACCATTGGTTCCTCTTCCTTCCTTCTCTTCACCATAATTTTCACTATTAACACTTTAAATTGAAATCTAAAACAAAACATAATAGCTTGAGGATTGTGTCTATTTAATTATTTTCAAAGTCATGTATCTACGATAGATTTCAATTTATTTTGTCTGATAAGTTTTAAAAGTTAAGGTAAAAAACACTACATTAATACATGAAGATTGCTCTCATATCTAGCTCTTCGGCCTTTTGGATCGATCGAATAATACTCTTTCTTTACAATTTCAAACGTTGGCTTGTATTTGTCGGAACATGTCTTCTCACATGGTCAATTGTACGTTATCCTATCTAAGGGGATATCTATGGCCACAATAAAAGTCATGGTCCTAACATAACAATCAAAATGACAGAGTGGGAGATACACAGAGAACATAGTCTATAAGGAAGTTTTAGGTATGACAACCTCAGATAATATATATATATATATATATATATACATATATGTGTGTGTGTGTCCATAGAAAGACATAATTAACTATAACTCCGCAGTCCTAATAACATTACAGGGCTTCAAATTTCAGGATTACAAGACACCAACTCATCACTTATGCAAACATAATTGACACAACAACGACCCACACTACTATTCAAATGGAGATTCAAATTAATGTACTTACAGCTTGTACAAATTATTGTTTCCATAAATTAAATCATTATTATTCTACTACACTGATAATCTAACTTACCATGTGACACACGTACAACGCACGTGCCCAAGACTAGTTTTTAAAGTTGTTATAATCGTGATTTTCCTCCTTAAGTGGCTTTTAGTTATATCATCTAATTAGACACACTCCTAATTAATGACTTTCAATTATATATCTTAATTGGACACACAATGTGTATCTTATATACACATATTTGAAAAAGGCAGATACATGTATTCTAGACTCAAAATATGGTAAGGAATGCAATATTGCAAACTAAAGTGAATCTAAGTAATTAGCTCTCAAAGTAGTGGGATTGGTGTAAGTTACCAAAATCATAATATGTTTGACTTATTTGAGTTTGGGCTGATTATTGATCCGCCCATTTATTAATTCAGTCATCAAAATTTGGGTTAATATCCAATTCAAATTAATTTACGAGAAATCTTGTCAAACAAAATTTTCAAAAAGACATTTTAAGTTATATATAGTCAAATAATCTTATAAGATGTTAAAAAATTACATAAAAAATAATAATTAAAACTTACTAAGAGTTGGATAGTTTGGGTTATGATCCACATTTTAATTTAATTCAGACCTAGTAAATTTTGGATTGATAATTGCAATTGATTTGCCTATTTATAAATTCAATTCATCTTGACCCGTCCAAATTCAGTTCAACCGGCTCACTTGCCACTTATAGTAATGAGATACCAATGAGGAAATTTAAGGGACATAAAAGAGGAAGAAAATGACTTAAATGGTCCTTAATGTATGGGTAGTATTTTATTTTGGTCCTTAATATATTTTAGTGGATTGAAATGGTCCTTAATGTATGACAAATGTGTTCATTTTGCTCCTTAATATATTTTACTTGACTGAAAATGGTCCTTAATGTATAATAAAAAGTGTTCAATTTGGTCTTTTATCCTAAACCTAATAGATTTATACAAAAAAAGTATTAAATTTAATTATAGACCCTACGTGGCTAACAAAATTCACTACTGTTATCTTCTTTGTTAGCTCCAAAGGAAGAACTCCATAAAACCTAACACCATTTTCCCTATTTTCTCCAACAGAATTTATTATTTTCTCATTCCTAAAATATTATTCCACTAACCTAATAAAAATTTATGTTTTAAGCAAGATAAAATAGTATATTTTGTTTAAAAAAAGTAGAGAAAATAATATTAGATATCATGAAGTTTTTCTTTAGAACTAATAAAAAAGACAACAATGGTGGATTTTATAAGCCCGTGGGATCCACAAACTAAATTCTCCACTTTTGGGGGATAAAATCTGTTAGCTTTGGGGCAAAGGACCAAAATGAATGCATTTAGTTATATATTAAGGACTATTTCAATTAAATAAAATATATTAAGATAACCAAAATAAACATATTTGTCATACATTAAAAACTATTTCAATCGAGTAAAATACATTAAGAATCAAAATAAAACATTGTTGTGACGTTAAGGATCATTTTGGTCATTTTCTCTAAAAAAAGGTGATGAAGAAGAAGCATGTGGATGAGATTATATTGACAAAGCAAATGAAGTGTAGTACTAAAAGAGGGTTACTAGAAATGTGATTAAAGTGAAGTGTGTATTATAGTCATTTCTGGTAGTGAAGACATGCACTTGACAGTTGTATTTTATTCTGGGCAGGGGACATACTACATGTGCAATTAATCATACAAGTGAACAAATGCTTGTGCATGTGACCAACTTGGCACTTGAGACTGACATATAAAAGTGTTTTATTTCAATATGTACTCTATTTGTTATGTCATTATCATCTTTCTGGTGCACAAAGGGGAAATAGGGAGCTACAATTCAAATCAAATATTTGGTTGTCTACTGTCTTATACGTACCGCTAAAAGTACTTTGAATTTGCAATTTTGTTAAGATATTTTGAAGTTCAAATTCAATTTACCACTTGGTTGCTCAATTTTTGGATGCAAAGATGTAGAATGAGACAGCTTAGAATGTGCAATTATGACGATTTTTTTGACGTTGCTTTTGCAGTAAGTGTTGTTAGTTTGTCAAATATTGGCAACTCTGGAACAAATTTTATGTTGCTTATGAAATGGAGCCCTTGGACTTTGACATATTACATAGCAATCACCAACATTCTCATATTGAGTACATTTTGCAGAAGCAAATTGGGCAGGATTAAAAATTAAGTACTCAATTGGTTGTTGGTGAGCTAATTAGATTCCAATAAATGTGCATAGATAAAACTCTCGCTCTAATGTAATAGCTTGTAAATCACACAGGAAAGATAATTTTGCGCTAGACAAATTTGGTGCAATAAGCTCGATCCAGAGGACAAACTCCTTATTTTCACTGGTAGGGAGTTTCAAACTTGAGACCCTCAACCTGAAAATTCCAAACCATTGAGCCACTTTGAAGGATTCACATGGCTTATTAAACCCTTGTAAAATTTAAATAGTTAACTAATTGAGCTACTAAGATTTACCTTCCTCACTTTATAATAGAATAATACAAGAAAATTACTCCCATACCTTGTCGAGTGCATGTGCAAATTGCCATGATTGTAATACAATTGAGGGTCATGTAACCGCTCTGAACTCCTACTTTTTCCATGGAATTGAACAAATGCTTGTGCATGTGACCATTGAGAGTTGAGACTGACACATTCTCTCTCCAAAAATATTGTCTTCTTCTTCTTCTTTTATCTCTTTCAGGGGATTTCAAGATATCTGTTATGTCAGTATCACCTTTCTGGTTATAAGGGTAAAAAGGAAGATAAAATTCAAATGAATCGTCAAAATCTTTTGTCAAGGAATGCTCTCTTTTTTAAGAAAAAAGAAATAAGAATTGGGGGTATAAGCCCATAAAATTTTATTTTACTTTAATCAGAGGATCAAATATTTGGCGACAACTCAACACTTCAATTCGTTCCCACGGTGCCCATGGACACTGACACTAATGTGACACATTAAATTTGAAGGTGCCTAGATAATCATTTTATAAGTTGGAGTTGCAACTAACACACTGAAGATGAGTTGAGGCATCGAAATATGCATATTTAAAGTTGAGCCAAATTCGAGTATTCTGCCCTTTATTTTTTTTTGGTAACCCTTATCAATCTGCCTGAAATATTAGTAAGAGCTTAGTGTAAGACAACAGTATATTTCTCTGAGAAGCACTACTGCACTAGTAGTTTGGTAAGCCATTAGCATCTTCAAGAGTTGTGTCATTTCACATCACTTTCTGAAGACACATAGAAATAACAAAATTACAATTATGGAATAGAAGTTAGTGACAAGACATTATGAGATTTTCATACAGCCAATATAATGATATGCACATACATTCTGTAGATTCAAGAAGAGAATTTTGCTTCCTAACAAGAATTGAGAAGCCTTTTTCATCCTGACTATATTAAACAACTCGACTAATAAAGGGAATTTCAAGTTTTGGTGCCTTGATAAAGTTCCTAAGACCAACACTCGCGATTGGTGCGATGAATGGCATAACTACAGAGAGAACAATGAAGAGAGTGGATAAGCGGGGTGCTATCGCAATCATAGAAGTATTATAAGTGAAAACAAGGGATGTAATTGAAACTTGAAGCTCTAGTCTCATAGGAAATCCAATTGTGAGGAAATTGATCATGTGAAGAGATGTAAAGAAGCCAACTGAGTTGCAAATCAAGAATATGCGGTATGATTTTGGATTATGATAGTCCATAATTGATTCCCCTGCTACATGAGGTGTGCCATTGTTGATGCCAGCACGCGAGTCATCGTCTTGCCAAACACCACCAGGAGGACTAAGAACAGCCTGATAAGTTGCTGTTGCAATGAGAACTGCTAACACTAGCAAGGTGTTCCTCACACTACCAGGGGAATCTTTAATAGTGTCATATTTGAAGTAGTCAAGCAATTTCTTAGCTGGTGATCTTGATCTGCTTTCTTCATTAACACGACTGGCTATTTCTTGTGATGTAGTTTCTGATTCTCTAGCCCTCATTGCTCCATTCTCCCTAAGCATTACTTCGATTTCCCTGTCACCTGCATCACTTTGAAATAATCCTAAAACATCCAGAGGTGTTAGACTCCTCTCATTTGAAGAATTCACCTTCACTGCGCTCCTTGGAATAACTTGCTCGCGAAGCAGCAACTTAAGTACCTGCTTAACCAAAAAAAATAAGCACTTTCGGATAAGATAACAAGTCAAGTTACAAGAAGAAAAAAGTTAACCTCGTATTGGCTTCTAGAGACTGCAACGTGCAATATCGTGTTCCCTTGGTCATCCTTTTTGTTTAAGACATCCTCTTTTTTCAACTGTTTGATGTGTTCCACCAAAATTCTGAAGGCCTTGAATTGGTGATTCATTGCTGCAAGGTGAAGTGCTGTCTCATTTCGAGCTGTAACATCAGTAACGCAATCAGGAGAAGCTCTAATCAGTTCTGTAATTACTTGAACTCTTCCCTTAATAACTGCATAATGTAGAGGAACTCTTTGTTCTCTTCCTTTGATCAAGTAAAGATTATGGTCTGTATTTACAGCAACTTTACGATATCCATATTTCCATTAGCCGATGCAATATGAAGAGGGCTTAAACCATCTTGGTTCAGTTCTGCAGCAAATTCTCTCTTAAGTTCAATCAACTCTCTCGCAAAATCAATATGTCCTACAATACAAGCAATATGAAGAGGATTTTCTCCACCTCCTAATGCAATAGTGTCAAGTAAAAGTGGATAATCTTTCAAAAGATTGTGCAAGTGTTCTGTATTCCCTGTCCTTGCAGCTTCAAATAACCTTTGATCCATTCTTTCGAACTATCAAATGAGAAAAATGCTTTACAAAAGTGCTGCTATAATGATCTGTTAATAAGGTTAATGGATTAGTTAATTCGGTTTAGTTTGACTCGTTTAGGTTGAGAGCTTTCTTCTTGAATTCAGAATTTGCAGTCTCAGGTTCATTGAACTAGTAAGACAAATGTAAATTATTAGTAAGTCCCTCTGGCCTCTCTTTTGATGTATGAGTTCAGTATGTCAAGCAACTTACGTGGACATTATATGGTGTTGAATTGTTATTGAATAGATTTTTTGTTGCCATAAGGATTTAGACATTTGGAGATTTCTGCATTTCTTTATTGTGTGTTTTAGATTTGTAAGCAATTCAAAGTCAATGAAATGTAAAAAATTGCCTCTGCTAAATTCATCTGCAAAATTTGTTGAATGGATTAGTTTAATTCATTCACTTTGACTTCAAACTTTGAAGAGGTTTCTTCTTGAATTAAGAATGGTAATCTTGAATAGATGATGCCACATTCTACATTTTTCTTGTTCTTTTTCTTGTTTATATTGGTTATTATGAACTTTAAGGGTTATGTTTAACCAACCAGTATGAACGCAAGTCATATGCATAAAAAACACCTGAGGATTAGGCTGAATCGTCAGGAAACGCGTACTAATGTCATTAGATAATACGTGACATCCCCAGGTGAAATTTTGATTATAGAAGCGTAAATGAAATTCAAACTTCTTTTTCTCTAAACCTATGGTAGATACATAAATTAAAAAATGGACCTTAAAGAACTTTTTCACAAAGATAAGAAATCCTTGGTTGAATATGTCTTACCAAGGTCTTTGAGCTTTTCTTTTTGTTACTATGGTGTCTGTGCCAACTTGCACCCACATCAACTATTCCATTCAGCACCTAGGCGAATTCTGTCCACCAAGCTTAGGCAGATAAAAAGTAATCAATTCTAGTGATTTTTACATATATATTTGTATTGAAAATATTAAGTTCAGTGGAACCCGTTGAATATTAACTACAGAAAGTAATAGTAATATTAACATATAAGACCATTCATAAGCAAATTCAGTAGGATCTTTTAGTTTGTATAAGTATGAAATGTATACATGAGTTCATTTTCCATTATCATCAATAATCAGGATGATTGGAAGAACAATATCTGAAAGTGATTTAGTAAAAGAGATTGTAACTGAATATCATACGCAAGTATTATTCAAAATCTCAATATATCCCGACTGCACCTCAAAAGAAGAATAATATACAGGAAGATGTTGTTCAAGTGACTTAACAGTTTGTTATTCTTGATAAGAATCTAGGTCTCTTGCAATAGTTTCTCACCAACTTTGTAATGTAAGGCAAGAAAGCTGGAAAGACTACGGAAAAGATAGTAAAGAAGAGAGAAATTCCCCGATTTGGCGTTATTGCAGTCATCACAGTATCATAGGTTGCTATCAAGGCAACAAGTGAGACCTGCAGTTCCAATTGCAAAGGAAATCCTATGGTGAGGAAATTTATCGTGTGAAGGGACACGAAAAATCCAATGGAGTTGAAAACCAAGAACAAGCCATATGTAGTTGAATTGTTGGTTCCCATCACGGACTCTCCTGCAATACGTCGCGAGGACATTTTGACATCATTGCTGGTGCTGTTATAACTATCCTGCCAAACACCGCCTGGTGGACTAAGCACTGCTTGATAAGTTGCTGTTGCGATTAGAATAGCAATCACAAGAAGGGTGTCTCTCACTTTTCCTGGAGGATCTTTGGCCTTATTATACTTGAAGAAATCCTGAAGCTTCTTTGAACGAGATCGAGGCTGGTCCCTTCTTCGCTCTCTACTGGATTGTTCATTCAATGGATCTTGAACCGGAACAACCCAAGATTGTGGAAAACCTTCTCGTTGTGAAGACTGAAAATTTTCAGCAGATACAGCACCAGATGCTCTTAGAATTTCCTCAATATCTTCATCTCCAGATTCTTCAAGTAGTACTTCCAAAGGTCTAAGGCCTTTCTTGTTCAAAGAATTCATCTCAATTGTGCCCTTAGCGACAATATTCTCATCGAGCATTAAATCAACAACCTGAATGAATCATTTCTCTCATCTGTTAAATAAAGTTAATAATCAATATGAATAGACAAAAGAGGCATAATGAAGATAGTGGAGATACTTGCCTCATATTGCTTAGTTGAGACAGCGAGATGCATGACGGTGTTTCCTTGGATATCCTTCCTGTTTAAAAGATCATACTTGTTAAATTCCTTGAGGTTCTCAAGTAATAATCTGAATGCTTCAAACTGATGATTCTTGACAGCTAAATGAAGACAAGTCTCGCCACGAGCAGTGGCTACTTCTGCAGAATCTGGGGAAGCCACAAGAAGCTCCTTCATGACATGTTCTCTGCCTTTGACTACTGCATAGTGAAGAGAAATTCTTCTGTCCTTCCCCTTCAGAAGGCATAGATCACTGTCAACGTTCAAAAGCTCCTTCACAATCTCTATATCTCCATTTGCTGAGGCAATATGCAAAGGACTGAAACCATCCTGGTTTAGTTCTCTTGCAAATTCGGGCCTCAGGTGAATGATCTCCTTAGAAAAATCTAGATGGCCACTCAAGCAAGCATTATGCAGAGGAGTTTCACTGCCTGCTAGTGAGACTTCCCTGAGAAGAAGAGTGTCTTCTTTGATCAAGCTTTGCAAGTGATGCACATCTCCTTTTTGAGCAGCCTCCCTCAGCCTTCTGTCCATTTATTCTACCAAAGAATCATGCAATATGCACAAAGGAATATCTCAGCTCTGGAAGTCTCAAATTCAACTCTTTTAGTATCGGAAATAAGAGAGTTGAATTCAGTACGACTCCACTCGCTGAGGATGAGAGTTTTCTTCTTGAATTAATAATTGGCATTTATTGAATACAAAGATAGATTATAGTTACCAATAAGTCGCTTTCAATTTTATTGCAAGTTAAATATGTCAAGCAACTTAGGTGGACATTACATGGTATTGATCTGTTATTCAAAGTTAATGATAATATAGAATAATAAATTCAGACTTGACACGGGTTGGTCTTCATTTGAGAGTTTGTTTAGTAGTCAAGCTACTTGTATGTTTTTGATGAATGATTATGAATGTTCGATAAATATCCTAGTCTGAAGGAATTCAGACAAGACAGAGCAGCTTGAACGATCTCGTTTATGAATAAAGATCTTTCGAATCAATGCAGGTGAAGATTACATGAGCCTGAGCAGCACATGCTAACAATTCTGAGAACTTACTCTATTATAACATCAGCATTATATTATCCTCACGAATGCAGCAACTCTGTTTAGGACAACCATCTTTGTACACTCTTTAGCAGTCAAATGCCTGATCACAAGTTTTCCCATCTTTCCAGCTCCAACAATTAACACGCCAGGGGGACGTAGAAGAAGAATCTGGAATAAGTAACACATCTGTAGTATTTCTTTTGCTCTTTTCTTTGATGATGACATGTCGCTATCCTTCACCTCTCGGTCACGAATCTTTAGTTTATTCATTTTTTAAAAAAATTACCTAAATAAAATATAAATTATAATATCTATCTCAATCTCTTTGTATTTCATACCATTAAAATACAAATATTCAAAAGAATTCAACATTCGAATTGTATTCATAATTACTTTGCATATCCATAAGTTAAATTGTGCTTCTTATGTTCACATTTGTATTCAAAATCAAATAAGTATACAAATTATGTACCAAATACAATAATAAAATACAACACAAAATGTATCTCCAGCTCATTGTATTCCAAAAATTATATACCACATCAATTTGTATTTCAAAAATCATTAATATATCCATAAGCAAAACTGTATTTTTGTGATTCAAATTTATATTTAAAAGCAACTGAGGAAGCAGTCAATATCTTATTTGTATTAAAAATTAAAGAGTATACAAATGTATCTAAAACTAGGGATGGCAATGGGGCGGTGCGGGGCGGGTTTAGAGCTATGCGGGGCGGATGCGGGTTTAATGTTATGTGGTGCGGGGCGGGTTGAAATAACTATTTTTAAAATTAATGCGGGGCGGGGCGGGTTGCGGGTTTAAAAAATCAAATAGTAATTCGAAGAAAATTAAATATTTGTAATTAGTAAAAATCAAAGATATAAACTTT
>JBCEWC010020628.1:0-10843 GCA_038996855.1 Solanum aculeatissimum
TATATATATGATAATGATATGATGATGATGATGATGATGATTATTAATTGGCTGATCTTTTTTAGGTTGCATGGTGTCTGCAAAGAGAATCCTCTGGCACCACTCATTGGAAGACTAGGACTCCCTCTCTATCGTACAAGTGGGGACAATTCTGTGTTGTACGACCATGATCTAGAGAGGTTTGTATTTCATGTTCTTCTCAACTCTCACATGTCAGTTTTTCTTAACATACAGCAGACTCACAAACAAATATTTGCATTAGTCTTTTGATATTATGTATCTAAGTTTGGTTATATCATTGATTGCATAACTATTTCCCTGACCTTATTAAGTAACACAATCATTTCACCTGGCTTTAATTCTTCAGCTATGCTCTTTTTGACATGGATGGTAATCAAGTTCCCCAGGACTTGGTGTCGAAGGTTGGCGAAACATTTGAGAGCATTTTGAAAGAGGCATGTTCTCTCTCCCTCGTCCCCCCTCCCCTCTTTCTCTCTCTCGCTTGCACCTTTATTTCCGTTTACTTTGATTGTTGAATATCTATTCTTTCTTCATGGAAAAGAATGTTTGTTACATTCTTCATAATGTGTGGTGCTGTGGATACTCTCTGATGAGATCTGATTCACTATTGTTGCAGACTGAGAGAATTAGACATGAATTAAGCGAAGACATGTCTATTAGCCGTGCTATATCAATGGTTTTTGATGGGAGACCTGACTTAAGGTACCATTTAGTGCTGTTTTATTGATACACGGATATCCTTCCCCTACACTAGACTGAAATATTAAGAAAAAGACCACTTGTGCTAAGTCACTTTTTTTGTCACAGGCTCGATGGCATTGCTCATAAGGTGTTGCAATGGTACCTTTGCAGAATGGAAGGCTGGTTTGCTGCTGATGCTGATACCATCTCACTCAAGTGCTGGGACCAGGTAGATTTCTTTGCCTCTTTTTAAGATAAAGTAGATGCTTATATCTAACAGAGCATTACTTGCAGAGACCTCTGGGTAACTAGGTTAATATATAGAAATGTTCTCTTTATAGTAAAACAGTGTTTTCAGACTTCAGAAAGAGTGCAATATTTATCTCCTTTTTTTCATATGGGTTCTATGAAATCTGTTGGCGAAGCTCATTAGAAATGATACCATTAGATGAAGAAAGAATCACCTTGATGATGGTATAGGATAGACATTGGAATTTGATATTAGTGAGCATGATAGTTGGCAAAGAACGAATATCACAGGGTAGAAAATAGCTTCTGTTAACAACAGTTGTTCCAGGTTCTATTCTGGTAACTGGCTGTCAAAACTTATGTCTACCATGTTGATGCATAATGCTAGTTCTGCTGTTCTCATAAGATTTCAGCTCAAAAATGTGTTATCTTTGCTTGTTTAATAATATCGTAAGTTCTTGTCACTAGTAGGAGCAAATTAAATATATGAGGGTTACCCTCCTTGGTATAAAAGCCTAGCACCCATTGTCGCATCTTTACCCAATACAGATATGTTGTGTGTCCCAACATGCAACCTTGTATGCCCTACACCTCTTTTGGTTATGGTACTGTCAAACTGTTAACCCTGATCAGACATTGGCTTATGTAGGAAGTCTATTTTCCTTTGACCGTATAAGGACCAACTTACTTAAGATTAACTTGTGATAATAGATTCGTTACAACCTAAGTACCTTTTGGAAAAAAAGGGGTTCCATTGTACCTCAATTGAGGTCACTGGCCAGTACATGCTCGTATAATTTAACCATTCTAAATTTACTGTCAATCTCTTCCTTTGGTCAGATCCACTATATTCAACATGCATCTGTGAGGAGGAACATAATGATGCTTAATAAATCATATAGATAGTGGGTGAGAGTCCATTGTATGACCAATAGTTTTTTCTCGTGTCTCCATGTTCTTGTTTGTATTTCTGTTGCTATGAGAAGTTTGACATATCTCTTGCTCTCTCTCTCTCTGTGTGTGTGCGCGTGCGAGCTCATGTGAGTGTAGAGAGAGAGAGAGAGAGAGAGAATCAATGCTCCTGCATGGTATCTTGTTGGTAGGTTAAAAAATGCAAAGCCCATGTATTCGAATGAATCATCCCAAATTTAGAGATACTACACTAAGCAAAGCTCAGATCTTTTAACCTGTTCATGTGTCAAACGTAACCTTAATGTGAGATGTCAAAGGTTCTGGAAGATAAAAATATTCCTACTTGTGTTATAGATATAACTGTAATTTTATGCTTGTATCAGTAGATAAAAGGAAAAGCACAAACAAGACTCCTGTTCGATTTCCTGTCCCTGCAAACATTACTATAGATAGGGCTTACACATTCAGTTTTGTGATATACAGGAAGAATTGCTTCCTGGTGGGCATGGTCTTATGGTTCGAGGATATCGTCCTGTCATCAACACCCTAGCGAAAGGGCTTGACATTCGTTTAGATCACAGGTAAGAGAAACCTACTTCTTGGCATCTCTGTTTCTGCACCTCATCTTATCTAAAGAAAAGGAAAAAGGAGTCTGAATGACTAATTTGTTGTTTCCGGAACCTCTTTCAGGGTTACACAAGTAGTAAGACGTTATAATGGAGTGAAAGTGACTGTTGAAGATGGGAGAACTTTTGTAGCTGATGCTGCCGTTATTACTGTTCCTCTTGGTGTTTTAAAATCGAACCGGATCAAGTTTGAACCCAGATTACCTGAATGGAAGGAGGCTGCCATCAATGAACTAGGTGTAGGGATTGAAAACAAGATTATTCTGCACTTTGAAAAGGTGTTTTGGCCAAATGTTGAGTTCGTGGGAGTAGTAGCTCAGAGCTCATATGAATGTAGTTACTTTTTGAATCTTCACAAGGCCACTGGCCATCCTGTTCTAGTTTATATGCCGGCAGGGCAGCTGGCTCGTGACATTGAGAAACTATCAGATGAGGATGCTGCCAATTTTGCTTTTAAGCAGCTTCAGAGGATCCTTCCCAATGCGACTACTCCGGTAATGTTGCAATTCTCTGTGCTCCCTTTTTTTATTATTAGTCTCTGGCCTCGTGCAACTTTTTTATTACTAGTCTCCGGTAATGCACATGTTTCCTATGCTAATTGATATAAATATTTTAGAATAATATAGGTTATATTAGAATCAGTATGCGATGAATTGCACAAAATTTGACGGAGAAAAATGTTAGTTCAAACTAAAGAATGCTTAGAATATTTGATTGATATCTACATATGTGAGTGTACACTACAGAAAAAAAAAATGAACTTAGATACTTGCGCAATAGAACCAGAGAGAGAAGCAAATGTAGGAATACATTTAAATTGAAATCATCTTTCAACTGTTTATGTGTGTGTGTGTGCCCCTTTTGCTAAAATAAATGAAAAGTAAAAACGAGATTTTTTTTTTTTTTTGGTTTTTATAAATAACTCCATTGATCATTGATGTGCAAAAACTTACAATTTTGAGTTTGGCATACCAAACTTTGTACAAGATCATTGAGGGGATTTACTAATATAAACTTAGCCAAAAGTGAGGCTATAACCAAAACCTATGGAGGATCATAGATGATATGGGATGACTTTTTCTTTTTAATCCTGAAAGAGTGTATGTCCCATCTGTCCATATTCACTAGCCCCTTTACTTGATTAGGAAGTTCGGCATGAGAGTTGAAAACATGAATTGTCTCAAAATTATGGCTCATACTTGCCAGTTTATCAGCAGGTCTATTGGCTTCTCGCATACAATGATTGATTTCAAATCCATGTTCCTCAACTAAAAACGAGATTTAAAAGAAAGAAAATTACTTACAAAGAACAATAAGAATAGAACTTGAAGGCAAAAATGATGATGTTGGAAACGCAGGCATCAAATCACAAATAATGTTTTCCTTCATATCAGAAATCAATAGCTAAGTTTAAAAAAAACGATAATAATGATAATTGTAAATTGGATGTTCACCGAAATAGAGGAGATGAGGCTTCAAGGAGAACTACTTTTTGAGAAAGAACCAAATGTATTAATCCTCCACCATTAAGCATTAGTTATTAGTGAATACAATGACTGTTCATTGTCTCACTATTACATCCTTTCAGTTCCAGCTGGACCTTTCATTGCAATCAACTACTGCTTTTTAATATTATCATTTTATTTATATTTTATATATATATGATTATTGTTTCGCAGAAACCTAGTAAGGATGGTGTTCTCCCAATTATATCTGAGCTTTCCGCTACTTCCAATCTTGTCTTCTGAAAATCTGTTTACTGATTGGTTTGATACAGGAGAAAGGGAACTACTCTAGGAAGCAGATATCGTCTGTGTCTAGCTTTCATATCTCATATAATGATATTTACATAGCTAACTATCTTTTCCTCCTGTCCTCCTGCAGATCCAACGTCTTGTTTCTCATTGGGGTACAGATGTAAACTCACTCGGATCCTACAGCTATGATACAGTAGGGAAGCCTCATGACTTATATGAAAGGTTGAGAATACCTGTGGATAACATATTTTTTGCTGGGGAGGCAACGAGTATGGATTACCCAGGTTCTATGCATGGTGCATATTCAACAGGACTAATGGCTGCTGAGGACTGCAGGATGCGTGTCCTAGAGCGGTACGGAGAGGTGGATCTGTTCCAGCCAGTCATGGGTGAGGACACTCCTGTTGCTGTCCCCTTATTGATCTCCCGTATGTAACTACTTTAGTACGCAACTATTTATGTATAGATACAGTATTTGAGTGTCATATGGGATTGGCCAATGCATCATTGTGCTGACTGCTTAGTGAAAATTGTGGAAACCACAAGGTTCCTCAATGAATGATCAAGCGTCAGTGCGCATGTGTATAGTCATCTGTATGCATTGTTTATGACATTCTTAAGTGAACTAGGAGACAAGACAAGGTCTGCTAAAATATGTAAGATCATATGATACGATGGTGCAGCTGTATGCCGCCTGTGGTGATGGGTCAGACTGGTTACATCTGCAAATCGTGGTGCTTAAGTGCACACCTCTCAGTTTAATAGCTACTGTGTGTAACATGAACTATGCTTCTATAAGATTGTGTGCTTTTCTAAGACAATTATTCTCATTTGATATCATTTAGTAGTTGAATTCTTCAGTGTTATGCATTATAACCAAGTGAAATTACTTCATGCATAGAGCTCTGCAAGTCGAAATTGTCAACTTTGCTAATCACCCTTCAATTGTCTAGCAAGCGACGACTTTCGATCGCAGTAAGTTTATGGTCTAATCTAAATAATTACGGACTAATTAATATGAACTATGTCCAAATTTGTTCTTGTGGATTAAAGTTTGGTTCAACCATATCATGACCCATCGTCAGTCACCAAGTTCAATTTGAGCCAAATATAATGACACAGACGGATCAGCCCATCCAGGACAAAGTTAGGTATTTTCGCAAAATACAAGGTTAAATATGGACTTTGATTTCATTCTAAATTGAATGTAGTTATAGTGTAAATTTTCGTTTTTGTGCGTAAATTTTACTTCAAAATTTTGGAAATGGGTTAAATATCCCCAAAATGTGGTGTCAATGTATGAGCCTCTAAATGTTACATTAGAAGTAAAAGAAATTACAAATCTTCATATCATTGTTTTTCAAATAGAATAAGAACATAGTAACGGAACAAAAGAGTTGTAAGGATGACAAGTAGCTACCTCTCAAATCCCCACAAAAAGCCTTGGACTGAGGATAGAAGAAAAGCAATCAATAGGGTTCGGGCTCGCAACCTACACAGGTATACAAGCAAGGAGTGAGTACCTAACAATACAGTACTCAGCAAGCAAAAAATTAACATGAAGTAAAACAATGAAGAATATATGTACTCCTTTCATCCAATCGAACCTCCACTACAACCTACAAGAAGATCAATCTAACCTAACAATTCACAATTCACCTAGCATGTAGTTCGAAAGTAAGTTACCACAAAACAAAATTATAAACATTGAGTTCATCAACAAACAAAGTCATTGAAGGATTATGTGCAATCCATGAAAGACAAATGATAATACGATGCAATGAAATGTCAAGTAAAGTGATGCATATCTATCCCTACGATATACATCTGCTAAGACTCAAGTCGAAATTCATGGGAGACTCACAAAGTTCATGTATCCATCAAAAAATACCTCAGCATGAAAACATCTGTCGAAAGAGACCTCGGCATCAACACCATCTGCCAGAAAAGACCTCGGCTTCTGGAACATTCCCCAGAAGAGACCTCAACACCATCACAAAAGATCTCATCACAGTGTTTCAAAATTAATGCAAGTAAGAATGTTCACAAAATATGAGGATATGATGATGTACATTGCAACACAAAATTCATATCAAACAATCACGACTTATTCCACCAATGAGTCAATATCAATAATTAAGTCGTCTACCGCATAATACACCCCAATATATATATATTATCAACTTGTTTTTTTTACTGTTTTTTTTAGATCAAATAATTGAATAATTCACACCATAGTCAATTTTCTATTACTCGCTAACTCACAAAATTATAAGAAAATACAAGATTCTACATACTCAACTAAAATTTAACAATTCACTTGCCTCAATTTAATCAAAAAATTACTCTGTAATATGAGTCTTCCCTTTCTGATGGACCTCCAAATCAATAAAATCTAGTCAAATATAAAACCACAATTAGAAAACAAGAATAATGACACCCAAATATTAACTTTGAAAATCGGGCCTAAGATGACTCAAAAATCAATTCTCAAGAAAGTAGGGATAAATTTAAAGTTAATTCATAAATACGTTACTCAAAGCATTTGAAAATCAACGGTGAAGACCATTTCGAAAACACAGTTAAATTCAGTCCATAGTCATAAATTTATCAAAAATTTATGTTTTTGAGAAAACCCATAAACTTTGAAGTTCAAAACCAAGAAATAAAGGTTAAATCCATGAAATAAATAGTAGGTAATGAATATTCTAAATTAAAATGACTTATCTAATTGATTCACTACAAGAAGTCTCTTTAAAATAGCCTCAAACGCTTTTTCAAAACTCAAAATGAGAGAAAATCGAATTAAACTCCAAGATTCAGGCCAAAACCCTCTCAGATTTCACTTTAGGAAACCTAGGATCAGTTATACAATCACCATGATCATGACCCATGGTTAGCGAACAACAAAATGTCGAACCTCTCGCTTTTGAAAATCAGTCATTGATCAACTTAAGACTGCAAATCCATGAAATAACTCTGAATTTGACGACACTCCCAGACCAACTTCCACATTTTAGAGCCAACAAAACTGATGAAATTTCATTTTGAGATTCGTAACTTCAACTAGTGCCAAAAATCACTTTTGAACAATTTAAAGCCATCAAAATTCAAAAACTTCCGAATTTCAATGATATAGCAAAATCGACTTCATAAACTGATTAAATATTACTTGGCAAAACTATCGAGAGGGCTAAAATGATAATTTTCAAAAATATTTCCACGAATTTATGTCTATTTTAAATGGAAAGACACATGATAATACTAAAGCATAAAAACTCACCCAAATTTTAAAAAAAATCCACCTAATTATTTTAAATTATTTAATTCCCCTCCAATATAAATATAAGAGCACGTTTTCTCACCATCTTTTAAATAAGAACTCTTATTTGAAAATTGGGTTCATATATTCTAGTTTCCCAGGAATTGGGGTTCTTTTAATCTATTTCTTTTAGTTTCATATTGAGGTTGTATATATGGAGTCTACAAAAAGCCATAATATTTGTTCATCGAAAAGAAAATGCCATTATGGTGAACTTGTCAAATTCCTTTAAACCCAAACAAATAATTTAAGGGTGAAAACCATTTGCACCCCCAAAATTTACTTTAAAAATTAAACTCCCCTCTCAACTTTGAGAAATAAGCATTTTTTTTTCTAATTGACTTTTTTAAATGCATTTTTTGTACTTCTTTTAAAATCATAATTTTTTTTTTAATCTATATAACAAACTTTTTACTAAAAAATATTGATTAAGTATATAATTTAATGTCATTCTATAATGAAACAGATGGACAAAATAAAGAAAAAATAATGCTACTAATTTTAATAAAATCTATAATGTGATAACCTTGTAAACATATTTTTAAGCAAGTAATTAAAAAATTATTAATAAAAATGAAGACATTTCATAATAATTTCTTTAAAATATAGTCTATTTATATTGTAAAATAAATTTTAAATTACTAATTTAAAATATTTCATTAAGGACAATCAAAATTTAGTTATCTACATAGATAGTAGAGAATCAGAGAGACATAATTTTGTAAGTGTGGCCTCTTCACTTGGTTTTAGTTATCATTTACACCCTTCAAACACAAGTAGACCTTTAATTTTTTTATAAAGTTGAATAAATAACACACACATTCTACATGATAATTCGCGGGAGATATACTCGAACTAATTATATTATGTCGTGTAAAAAATATATCATGCTACGTGTAGAATGCATGTTTAGTATAGCCGTCACTTCAAATCAATTGAATGCAAGTAATGTTGTTCCCACATGTCTGTGTCTATTGGTTCAACTCTATACAGTTTAAATGCTCGGAGGGAATAGATGTAAATTGATGTCAAGTTAAAGGACACACTAATATATTATATCTAAGAGATAAGTTAAACTTAAATACGCACATATAATATAATCATTCATATGCAAATGTTTTTAATTGAAACAACAATCATTAAAAAAATAATATTAGCTTTTGCAACAAACTTTTTATTAATAAAGCTAATGAATTTAAATAAAATCTATAAATTCAAAAATTTAAAAATAAAATATTTTATATAAAATATAAAAAAAATTATATAGATAGGCGGGTAAAAAAGAGAAGGATAAAATAGACTTTGCATAGGATAAAAGAGGGGAAGGGGAGGAATGATTATTTCTCAAAATTGAGGAGAGAATTTGATTTTTCAATCAAAATTCGGAGGAGTAAATAAATTTCACCCAATAATTTAATAGTGTCCTAAATATGAAGAAAGTATTATCGTTGAATATTTGAAACATGTATGATTTAGGTTGGAGGCCGGAGGGAATTGGGTCAAGTAAAATAATTGATACGAGTTTTAATTAGAAATGTATATTTAAAAGGGAAAATTACATCAGGTGATATCCCATAATATTTGTTGAATAAATTTTACAAATCCCATAGTGTAGGTAGCTAATTTCAATATATCCCCACCGTTTGCAAAATAATAAAAATCTCTTAAAAATGAATTTATCGGGATACATTGCATTACACTAGATTCATAAGTACCGATTCATTGTATAAAATTTCAGTTAGAATTTAAAATGAAAAGTGGATGCAATCCCTAAATTTAAGCTAAACAGACCCTAACCGAATTCAATCCCTAAAATTTAGAACAATCCGTTTCAAAATTTCAAAAGTTCACAGATATTACTTCTGCAACGAACAAAAAATATCAAAAAAGGAGCCAAAAAATGACGAATATGGCAATTTTGCTGAGACATGGTGGCATTTGGAAATGCAACATCGTCTATTCGCGATACATGAGTGATGGAGTGGTTGTTGGAGAAACAATCTCATTTTTTAATCTAAAATCAACTATTGCAGCTGAATTGAAAATTGACGAGGGATCAAAATACATAGAAAATAGATATGTTGTTGAAGGTAGTTCATCCCCTATTGTAATCAGAAACGACATGGGTGTGAGAGTATATTTTGAGATAAAGAGGAACAACCTTGGAATTTCAAAATATCCTCTTTGTGTAGATGTAGTTGCGAAAATGAATAGAGTGATACATAACTTTGATGTTGATTATGGCGAAATTATGTGTGTCGAGGGAAGTTGCCGTGATACACAAGCTCTCGTCGTAGTTGAATCAAATATTGGTAAATCCTCTTATATTTCAGAAATGAAATAAGCAAACTGCATAACTGATACACATAATACAGATGTGAAGGAGAAACAATTGTATAAGAACAAGTCAACACTGATTGCAGTGATGACAAAATATAGAATAAAAAATAATTTTAACTTCAAAGTTAAGAGATCTAATGCGAAAAGGTATGTAGTTGTTTGTATCATGCATTAGATTCGTAGAGATCATTATAATTAGAGTATCGTGTTTTATAATAGTTTGAGAATACTATATGAATCATTCATATTAATGTTGAATTCAATAAAAATATTATTGTATCATGCTTTGTGATTCACTGAACATACTTTGGTTCATACATGTGAAGTAATGAATCTAAGTTTTGTGTCACTATGAGAGAATATGAATGTGATTCACTATACTGTTTTGATTCATTCAGATGATGCGATGAATCTAGGTTCAGATAATTTTTCTTAATTTTTTATTCATAATCTGTGTGTATGGATCTTGAATAATTGATTCTTAATATAAAAAAATACCTATTTGTAACTCCTCTGTAAATTGTGAAGCTATGTCCTGATATGTTTGTTGGATGGTTGTAATTGGACCATGAAGGCATCTTGTCAAAAATATTCAGAGGTGTTCAAAGTAAGGTACTTCAATAAAGAACACACATGTCTATTGCGGGATAGGATGTTAGACAAGTTGCAAGCTACAGTCGGGTTTGTTAGTGATTTAACATCTCCTAAACTGGTGAATCATAAGACAATTCATACTCCAAATGATATAATTGAGGATATTAGATCAGTATATGGGATTGAGCTTTCTTACCAATAAGCATGGCGTGCTAAGGAGCGTGCATTGGAGATGATAAGGGGTAAACCTGCCGAGGGATACGGAGAAATGCCTAGATACATATATATGTTAAATAATGTCTATCCAAACTCATATATAAGAATTCATAAGTCAGACAATA
>JBCEWC010020629.1:0-10843 GCA_038996855.1 Solanum aculeatissimum
TGTTTGAGTTAAAAAAGTATAAAGTAAAATTTTACAAACAAAAAATTTAAAAAGTTTTACATGACATATAATCAACTACTAATTAATTAAAAAATCATAATGTAACGATCCGAAAATTTTCGAACATCATAATGGTTTGTCAAGGATAGTGTTAAACTGGTCGTGGTTGAATTTTGGTAGCCATGGGATGAATTTAAGTGGTAGGATTCAAAATGGACCTTTTGGTGAGATTGTGAAGCCGGTTAGGCAGTGTACTTTGAGAAATCATAACTTTTGGTACAGGATGAACTGTGTGGGATAATATATATCAAATTGAAACTCTTTGAGTTATCTTCGCAACGCAACTGGTTTCACTCAATTCGGAGTTCGTATGTGAAAGTTATGGCCAAAGCAGTGAGACTGCTCGTAATTGGAAGGATGCTGGAAACAAGATTCTGGAAATGGGATAAGGGCTGGGCCACGGACCGTGTGATGGTCCACGGTCAGTGGGGGTGCTCGTGAGGTGATCCAGTGACCTCCTGGTGGTCAGGGTCCTAGCCAAGGATCAAGTCTAGGCCCATGGACCACCCCACAGTCCATGAGACACTTCATGGTCCGTGAGGGGTCCCGTGAAGTGGGGCAGAAACTTGGCAAGGTGTTGGGGCTGGATTTCGGACCAAGTGTGGATCCACGAACCAGTAAACGGTCTGTGTGCAGCCACACGGTCCGTGAGTCCCTCCGTGAAGTGTTCCAGAAAGTCCCCTGAGAGTTCAAGTCGAAGTCGAGGCCAAGTGTGGCCTCACGGTTAAGTACACGGACCGTGTACCTGTTGACGGGCACTGTAGCCCTTTCGTGAGACCCTGTTTCAGTTAATTAGTCCATTTTATTAATGGTAATTTTATAAATTGGCTTAATCCTTTGACTCTTTTAACCCTCCTAAAGTCTCCAAAATCGCTAAATTCAAACCCTAATCCTATTTCACTCATCAAAACACTGTTCAGTCCTCTCTAAAATTTCTTGAATTCCTTTGACCTCCATTGTTGAAATCTTGAAGAAAATTGGGGAAGATCATCTTGCTTGCTAAATTCTTCAATTCTTGTGGTTAACTCTAGGTATGTGGGTTTGATTCATGGATTACCTTCCATCCATGAAAATCCAAGAACCCTACTTTTTAATTTATGAATTTTAGCTTTCTTTGATTATGGGTTCTTTAATTCTTGAAGTAGTCCATTGCATTGAGTTGTGGGCTGTCGAAATTAGGTGATTTAATGATGATTTAAGTTTGAATTTTATGAGATGCATGGAAATTCTAGAAGGATCAATGTGCATGTCCCTTTAATGATTTAATATGCATGGGTAATTTACATTATGTATTGAATTGGGATTTTATCATGAATTATGATAAAGTACCTATTGAATTATGGTTTAAAGTTTGATTCCTCCATTACCCATGCACTTTATCTCTCATTCATGGCATATGCATTGAAGAATGGTTGATGAAACTCTTGTTATGATATGATATGTTAAGGCTTGTGATCACATAGTCTCTTGTTATGGCTCTTTGAGCATTATGGGTGCTTGCTTCACTTTTATATGTAATGAAGGCTTGATATGATAAATTATGTAGATGAACTACTCTTATTGCATTGATATGGAATGGTTTTGGAAATTCTTGTTGGCTTTGGCCTAAGTATGGATATGGATTTGATCATGATTAGCTTTTGTCAAATGGTGCATGCTTTTGAAAAGAATGTCAACTCTCCATTTTAAAAAGCTTGCATGGATATATATATGTATTCCCGTGGGATGAGGCTTAGTACCGAGGGATTGGAGTCAGGGTGGACTATCTCTAAGGGTTCATACGCCTTTCCGTCAAACCATGTGCCAACATAAAATTTCTCCCTAGATGGGATGACTTGTTTGTTTCCCTTTGTTGAAGGGTGATTAGGGACCTACCTGACAAGTAGTCCGGATCCAAGTAGTAGCTCGCTTGGGTTTCCTCCAGTGTCGGTTGAGGCAACATCCCCGCTATATTATGATTGTTGGGTTGCATCTCATGCATCATGGCATAGCATATTATTATATTCCTCTTTTGGCTACGTGCATTCTTTTCGTATCACTTGTCCCCTTGTCATGTTGTTTGGCCATACTATATTGTCATATGTATTGCATGCCCACATACTTAGTGCATATTATGTGCTAACCCATACTCTTTGTCTATATGTTCTAACCATGTAGGGACCGGAGACGACTTCTGTATTCCACCGGATGACATGTGATCATCTTGAAGACCATTGTTCTCGGTGAGCCCTTTTGTTCAAGGGCAATAGCCACTTTCTATCTAGCTAGTATTATTTTTACTTTCCTTTACTTATGTATTGCGGGTGAGCCTCAAACTATGTCGAGGTCACGCTTATCTTATGTAGAGGCTTGTTGGACAAACTAAACTCTTGTACATTGAATTGTATTGGTTGGCTATTATGACTATTGAAATGTTATGCTTATGAGCCTTGATTACAGAAATGGTATTTGATTATGCTTATGACTTGATGTTGGGATGATGTGTTGATTACGTGCTTCTGTGGAAAGTCCCATAACCCCGGTATGCCCCTATAGGTTGAGTCCTACTTACCTGCCCTTTAGAGATAATTATTATGTTCTATGTGATCCATGTTCATCCCATTCCCGACAACATCCCCATAGCTTGAGTCCAAACTCCCAATTCTCTTAGAACTTATGTGTTATATGTTTACGTTTCCGCGCTTCCAAACCAATGATGTGTGTGATGATGCTATGATGGCTTGATCGAGGAATTTCGAGTTCTCCTTCTCCATGTCACATATAGGCCCTTTTTCCAGGTCGTGACAAACTTATTATATTCTTTCAAACACGATTCATTGAAATCAAACGGACAATCTTTTTCAAGGAGCTTACACAAAGGATTAACAATCGTTGCAAAACCTTCTATAAAAGCCCACATACCTAAGGAAACTCCTCACTCCCTTGACTGAGATAGGTGGAGGAATTTTGGCAATGACTTAACTTTTTCTTGGTCCACTTATAGTCCACTCCCCTAAATTTTGTTTCCATTAAAATTTCCTTCCTTACCCATAAAATGACATTTTTTCTAATTTAAGACCAAATTAGTTTCAATAAACCATTATAACACTCTCTCCAATTGAATTAGATAACCTTCAAATGTTTTACCAACTATCAAAAAACCATCCATGAAGACTTCCATTGAGTCCTCAACTGTATTAGCAAAAATGGAGAGCATATATCTTTAAAAAGTAGCCAGTACATTACATAACCAATTTTTTTGTAAGCAAACATTCTATAAGATTCATAGAAGGTTTTGCAAAGATTGCTATCCTTTGTGTAAGCTCCTTGAGAAAGATTTTCCCTTTGATTTCAATGAATCATGTTTGAAAGCATATAATGAGTTTGTCATGACCCGGATAAGGGGCCTAGATGTGACATGGCAAAGGAGAACTCGAAAGTCCTTGATCAAGCCATCATAGAAACATCACACACATCATCGGTTCGGAAGCGCAAAAACGTAAACACATAACACATAAGTTCTAAGGGAATCGGGGCTTTGGACTCAAGCTATGGGGATGTTGCCAGGAATGGGATGAACATGAAACACATAGCACATAACAATTATTTCTAAAGGGCAGGTAAGTAGGACTCAACTTATGGGGGCATACCGGGGTTATGGGACTTTCCACATAAGCACATAAGCAACACATCATCCAAACATCAAGTCATAAGCACAATCAAATACCATTTCTGTAATCAAGGCTCATAAGCATAACATTTCAATAGTCATAATAACCAACCAATACAATTCAATGTACAAGAGTTTAGTTTGTCCCACAAGCCTCTACATAAGATAAGCAGGTCCTCAACATAGTTAGAGGCTCACCCTCAATACATAAGTAAAGGAAAGTAAAAATAATACTAGCTAGATAGAAAGTGGCTATTGCACTTGAACAAAAGGTCTCACTAAGACCAATGGTCTTCATGAGTCGGATAATTTTGTTCATGCACCTTCAATTGTCGGGAAGCATAAGCTATCACCATACCATGTTTCATAAGCACACAACCCAAACCAATATGTGATGCATCACAATAAACCACAAACCCATCTAAACCATTTGGCAAGGTTAAAACCGGAGCCGATGTAAGTCGATCCTTCAAGGTTTGCAAACTTTTCTCACATTCATTCGTCCACACAAACTTGGCTTTCTTTTAAGTCAATTTGGTCAATAGAGACGCTATAGAGGAGAACCCTTCAATAAACCTTCTATAATAACCGGCAAAACCAAGGAAACTTCTAATATCCGAAGGAGTCAATGGTCTAGGCCAATCTCTCACTGCTACAGTTTTCTTAGGATCAACCTTGATGCCATCACCGGACACCACATGACCAAGGAAGGCAACTTCTCCCAACCAAAACTCACACTTGCTAAATTTGGCATACAATTGCTTTTCTCTCAATGTTTGGAGAACCAACCTCAAATGTCTCATATGCTCTTGCTCACTACGAGAGTAGATCAAAATATCATCAATGAAGACCCCCACAAAATTATCAAGGAACGATTTGAACACCCGATTCATAAGATCCATAAACACCGCCGGGGTATTTGTCAATCCAAATGACATCACTACAAATTCGAAATGCCCATAACGAGTCCGAAAAGCCATTTTACGAATATCACACACCCTCACCTTCAATTGGTGATAACCCGAACGAAGATCTATCTTGGAGAAATGAGTAGCTCCTTGACGTTGATCAAACAAATCATCAATCCTAGGCAACGGGTACCTATTCTTAATGGTCACCTTTTTCAATTGCCTATAATCAATACACATCCGGAGAGGCCCATCCTTCTTCCTCACAAACAACACCGGAGCACCCCAAGGTGAAATGCTTGGTCTAATATACCCCTTTTCTAATAAGTCTGTTAATTTATCTTTCAATTCCTTCAACTCCGTAGGGGCCATAAGATTAGGAGGGATAGAAATAGGTTGAGTATCTGGAAGAAGGTCTATACCAAAATCTACTTCTCTATCGGGAGAAATACCGGGCAAATCCTCGGGAAACACATTGGAAACTTCATTTACCATCGGAACCGACTCAAGCCTAGGTGTCTCAGCCTCGACATATCTAACCCGCACAATATGATAGATGCACCCTTTACAAATTATCTTTCGGGCTTTAAGTTAGGAAATAAACTGACCCTTAACCACAGAATCAGTACCCTCCCATTCCAACATGGGTTCATTAGGAACTTGGAACTTGACTTAACTAGTTCTACAAGCAATTGAGGCATATGATGCATGCAACCAATACATCCCAATAATGACATCAAAATCATACATTTCAAGTTCTACAAGGTCACCGGGGAACACTTTATGCAACACCGAAACAGGATAACCCCTATACACTTTTTGGGCCACAATAGAATCACACACGGGAGTATACACCGAATAGGGTTCCATCAAGGTTTCAGAACTCACACCAAATTTAACATCCAGCAGAGGAGTTACAAAAGATAAATTTGCACTCGGATCAAGTAAAGCATAAGCATCAAAGTTAAATATTTTCAACATACCAGTCACAACGTCCGGAGCTTCCTCCACCTCTTGGCAGGCATGAAGAGCAAAACACTTATTGTTCCTAGGAGCACCGCCAACCGGGGCCTTTGGTTGCCATTGATCACAGGGAACAACTTGGTCCTTTTTCATATTTCTTGGGCAATTTAAGATCTTATGGTGTAAGCTACCACACCCGAAACGAGCACCCATGACCTTTCTACATTCACCCGCATGGCTTCCCCCACATTGACAACAATGAAAAAATCGGGGACCAACCCCAACTTGTGCCTTAGGTGGATACACCTTAGGATTTGCAACTCTCACATTCGAACCTTGGCATTGTTGGAAACGGCCAAATCCACCACTACTCTTGACATTGGAGAACCTACCATCAAATTGGGCCCTGTTAGCCTCATGCACCCTTCTCTCCTTTAGCTTTTCACCCTCAATTTGTTTGGCATAAGTCATGAGCCTCGAGATGTCCATATCCCTAATAATAATGGCTGTTTGGGACTCCTTCACAACCAAATACGATACACTAGAGATGAACTTGCGCATTCTTGCACGGGGATCATACACGAGCATAGGAGCATACTTGGAAAGCTTGGTGAACTTAAGGGCATAGTCCCTCACTGACATGTTGCCTTATCATAGATTTATGAACTCAGTCATCTTAGCCTCTCTAAGCTCAAGAGAGAAGAACCGATCAAGGAAGGCCATCTTGAATTCCTCCCATCCAACCTTAAAATCTACCATTCTCTCAACAAGCCATTGGATGTACCACAACTGTGCCACATCCTTAAGTTGATAAGCCGCTAACTCCGCCTTCTCCTCCGAACCCACACCCATGATGGTCAACACTTTGGTGAGTTCATCAATGGACTCTTAAGCATCCTCATCAACCTTAGAGCCATAAAACTCCAGAGGATTCATACGAGTGAAATACCTCACCCTTGAAGCCGGAGTGCCAAAGTTAACGGAATTCATTGGACGGACTTGGTTGGCCACAACTTGGGCCAACATGGATACCATGTTCTTGAACTCAGCATGGGACACCTGCTCCTCTACCGGTGCCCGAGGAGGTTGTTCCTCAATTCTGGGAGCCTGACGGGGAAGGGGAGCTCTTCTGGGAGGCATATTCTGAAAGAGCGACAAAATATCAAGAGTTTAGAAAGAACTATTATAGCATCTTATGGAATGACATAAGGAAGAGATGAATGAGAAAAATTCCTAAAACGTCGTCATAGCCTCTTGTTCATATACATGGCATGCATCACACCCATGAACAAGACTCTAATTGACGCGGCATGTTGGACTCTGAGAATCATTACAAACCTAGGGCTCTGATACCATCTTTTTCACTACCCGAATAAAGGGCCTAGATGTGACATGGCGAAGGAGAACCCAAAAGTCCTCGATCAAGCCATCATAGCATCATCACACACATCATCAGCTCAGAAGTGCGGAAACATAAACACATAACACATAAGTTCTAAGGGAATTGGGGTTTTGGACTCAAGCTATAGGGATGTTGCCGGGAATGGGACAAACATGAATCACATAGCACAAAACAGTTATCACTAAGGGGCGGGTAAGTAGGACTCAACCTATAGGGGTATACCGGGGTTATGGGACATTCCACATAAGCACATAATCAACACATCATCCCAACATCAATTCATAAGGATAATCAAATACCATTTTCGTAATCAAGGCTCATAAGCATAACATTTCAATAGTTATAATAACCAACCAATACAATTCAACATACAAGAGTTTAGTTTTTCCAACAAGCCTCTACATAAGATAAGCGGGGCCTCGACATAGTTCGAGGCTCACCCTCAATACATAAGTAAAGGAAATGAAAAATAATACTAGCTATATAGAAAGTGGCTATTGCCCTTGAACAAAAGGGCTCACCACAAACAATGGTCTTCAAGATGATCACACGCCATCTAGTGGAATATAGAAGTCATCTCAGATCCCTACATGGTTAGAACATGTAGAAAAAGAGTATGGGTTAGCACATAATATGCGCTAAGTATGCAGACATGCAATACATATGACAATATAGCATGACAAAACAACATGACAAGGGGACAAGTGATACGAAAGGAATGCACGTAGCCAAAGAGATATATAACAATATGCTATTTCATGATGCATGAGATGCAATCCTACAATCATAATATAGCGGGGATGTAACCTCAACCGACAACGGAGGAGACCCGAGCGAGCTACTCCCCGGATCCGTACTACTTGCCAAGTAGATCTCTAGTAAACCCTTCATCAAGGGGATACATAACAAGTCAATCCCTATCTAGGGAGATAACCCAAGGTGGCACATGGTTTGACGGAAAGGAGTATGGACCCTTGGAGATAGTCCACCCCGACTCCAATCCCTCGGCACTAAGTCTCATCCCACGGGAATACATATATATACATGAAAACTTCAAATCAAAGAACTTACATTCTTTAATCAAAATCATGCATCATTAGTGAAAACCAAATTTATTGATCAAAACCATATTCATTCTTGGGTTCAAAGCCAACAAGAATTTTCCAAAATCATTTTCATAATCATTTGCATATCAATGCAATAAGAGTAGTCCATCTACATAGCTTATCATATCAAGCCTTCATAACATATCAAAGTGGTGCAGGCACCCATAATGCTCAAAGAGCCATAACAGAGAGACTATGTGATCACAAGCCTTAACATATCATATCATAATAAGAGGGCCATACCCTTACAAGAGTTTCATCATAACAAATCTTCAATGCATATGCCATGAATGAAGAACAAGTTCATGGGTAATGGAATTTAAACTTTAAATCACAATTCAAAGGATACTTCAACTTAAATCATAAGAAAATCCATAATCAAAATATATTGCAATTTACCCATGCATAATTAAACCATTAAAGGGACATGCACATTGATACTTCAAGAATTTCCATGAACTTCATAAAATTCAAACTTAAAACATCACTAATTCACCTTATTTTTACAGCCTACAATCCAGTACAATGAAATTTATCAAAATTAGAAGAACCCATAACTTAAAGAAACTTGAAATCATAAATTAAAGAATAGGGTTCTTGGGTCTTCATGGATTAAAGGAAATACATGAATCAAAACTCATATACCTTGAGTTTAAGCAAGAGAATTGAAGAATTTAGAAAGCAAAGTGATTTTCCCCAATTTTCTTCAAGCTTTCAACAATGGAGGCCAAGAGAATTCAAGAAATTTTAGAGAGGATTCAAGAGTGTTTTGATGAGTGAAATAGGATTAGGGTTTGAATTTAGGGGTTTAGGAGACTTTAGGGAGGATAAAAGAGTAATAGGATTAGGCCAATTTACAAAATTAACATTAATGAAATGGACTAACATGTGAAAAACAGTGCCACACGGGAGGCCCCAGGTGGCCGTATACAGGTACACGGATGTCACGACCCGAATAAGGGGCTTAGATGTGACATGGCGAAGGAGAACACAAAGTTCCTCGATCAATCCATCATAGCATCATTACACACATCATTGGTTTGGAAGCGCAAAAGCTAAATACATAACACATAAGCTCTAAGGGAAACGGGGCTTTGGACTCAAGCTATGGGGATGTTGTCGGGAATGGGATAAAAATGGATCCACATAACACATAGCAATTAACTCTAAGGGGACAGGTAAGTAGGACTCAAGCTATGGGGGCACAATGGGGTTATGGGACTTTCCACATAAGCATATAGTCAATCACAATTCCCAACATTCATATCATAAGCATAATAAATGACAATCCTCATAATCAAGGCTAATAAGCATAGTATTATATAACCATAATGTTTAACATCACAAGTCGACGTACAAGAGTTTAGAATGGTCCAACAAGCCTCTACATAGATCATGCGGGGCCTCGATATAGTTTGAGGCTCACCTTCTATACAAAATTAAGTAAATGACATATGGAAAACTAGGTAGATAGAAGGTGGTTATTACCTTTGAACAAAAGGGCTCACCACTAGCAAAGTCTTCACAAAATGATCAAGCATCGTACGATAGAATATAGATATCGTATCCGGACCCTACATGGTTAGAACATGTAGACAAAGAATATGGGTTAGCATAATTAAGACCTAAGTATGGGGGCATGCAATGTATATGACAATATATTATGAACAAGCAACATGACAAGGGGACAAGTGATACGAAAGGAGTGCACGTAGCCAAAGAGTAATATAGCAAGATGCTATGCCATGATGCATGAGATGCAAACCTATAATCATAATATAGCGGGGATGTAACCTGAACCGACAACATGGATGACCCAAGCAAGCTACTACCTCGATCCGGACTACTTGCCAAGTAGTACCCTAGTCACCCTTCATGAAAGGGAAACAATACAAGTCATCCCATCTAGGGAGAAATCCCATGGTGGCACATGGTTTAACGAAAAGGGTGGGGCCCTTGGGGATAGCCAACTTACTACACCAATCCCTCAGTACTAAGTCTCATCCCACGGTAATACATATATACACATGCAACTTCAAATTGGAAGACTTACATTCTTTTCAAATCATGTGTCATTAGCCAAAACCAAAACCATTGATCAAAATGATGCTTATGCTTTGGCCAAGGGCCATCAAGAGCTTCTAAAATCGTTTTCATGATCATTCATTGTCAATGCAATAAGAGTAGCCCATCTACATAGCTTATCATATCAAGCCTTCAAAACATGTCATGGTTGTGCCAGCACCCAATATGCTCAAAGAGCCATAACAAGAGACTATGTGATCACAAGCCTTAACATATCATTTCAACACAAGAGTTTCATCAAAACAATCTTCTATGCATGCCATGAATGAGGAACAAGAACATGGGTAATGGAATTTAAATTTAGTTTCACAAATTGAAAGGTAATTAATCATAAATTATAGAAAATACATAATTAAAGCATAATGCAAATTACCCATGCATAATTAAATCATAAAGGGACATACACTTCCATTCTTCAAGAGTTTCCATGAACATTCATAAAATTCAAGCTTAAAACGTGATTAAATCACCTAAAATCTACATCACATAATCCCAATCAACTAATTACTTCAAAATTAGAAGAACCCATAACTTAAAGAAATCTAAAAATCAAAAATTAAAGAGTAGGGTTCTCAGGTCTTCAAGGATGAAAGAAAATCCTTGAATCAAATCCCACATACCTTACAATAACCAAAGGAATTGAAGAATCAAACAAGCAAAGGTTGTCTTC